>DWDU01004522.1:0-10690 GCA_018245575.1 Jemadia suekentonmiller | reverse complement strand
CCGACCCGGGAATCGAACCCAGGACCTCCCGATCGGCAGTCGCACTTGCAACCAACACGACCAACGAGGCAGTCATACTAAAATAGATACATATATATACATTTTCTAATGGCCTTATGATAATAATTTGTCGCTTAACGTTTCTCGTCGATAGTGAAACAAATGTCGATGTCCGGGTTACCAGCGGTACCAAGGATCGAACACTTGCGGTAAGAGTGCTAATGAATATTAACGCGATTTGCGGCTTCGACGGCCGATCGTATCCAGATAACGGGCTGCTTTATTTATAATTGTCTATTCAATAATCAGCATCCAAACCTAATCATTTGGGATAGGCAGAGTTGACAGATCGATGTATTCATGTTCAGATTACTTGATTAGAAATTTGCTTTATTTTTGGTTCAATAAAAGTTGGTAAAGCGTCCTGAAATTCACAATACTTAAGTCAATTTTAACAAGCAACGATCTTACGTTTATCCAATCATAAACCTATAATACGTCAATTATTGTGTTTCGAACAAAAAACATTAGGTTCATTATTGATATGAAATAAATTGAACAACATAATTGGGAACAGCTTCACGAAGTAATGTTAGAGAACATTTTTAACACAATTACAGAGCGCACGAAATGGTAGTTGTGCAGTATTTTTTAAGAAATCCAATCATATAATAACACAGTAAAATTTTGCTCGTAAAACTAAATTTTGCTATATCCATGGAATTTCCTATTGGCTTATAAAAGAAAATAGGAATTTTAGAAACTCTGAAGAAAGATAATTAATTGCAATAGCGTTGTTATAGGCTGTAGGATACTTTTTTTAATTCTCATTGCTTTCTCCGCCTCTTAATAGTAAAAACGATACACTTTGTTGAAAACACAGACGACAAACAAGACATACGAATCCAAGCCAAATCAATTTCTTTTTCCTCTTCATTCTTCATAATGAGCCTTAAATTGAGTGCAACCGAACATGGAAGATTTTGAGCACTTGAAATGTCATTATACATATTATTTTATATTCATCTGCGCTACACAACTTTGCGCTCTTTCAAGGCACGCGCCTATTGTTGAGGTCTAACCTTTGACACTCTCGAACCTAGATATTTGTAAACCCACGTTTTCTTATTACGACGTTCCTCAAAGGTTACATGGATAAAACAGGCGTGTCGCAATTATAAGTGAGGGATTAGAATTAATGGATGACATTTACTTGTAAACAAATGTACCTACTAGTTCCTGCAATTGAATGGTTAAAGATTACAAAATGTCTGTTTCTACATTTCTATGAAAAACTAACAGTTACAAAAATTGTGTGAACCTCCCACTTGCTGTGGTATTTTTTGCCACGTGTTAAATGAGTACAGTTGTAATATTTCAAAGCCTACAAACGGCGATACTAATTTTTTAAAAGTACATTAACCCTTTTTTAGAAATCTGTAATTTGTGAGTGTACGGTACTATTATACTAGCATGAGTGAAACACATCTTCGTTAACAAGCAAAAAAACCATTAACCATGACTGGTTTTAACAACTACGAGGTTCACTCTAAAATTGCCTATTACTTGCACCGAAGTTATCTTACAATGTAAGGAATGTTAATTCATTACAAACTTATTTCTACAAACGGTATTACTCGAAAGATTGATCGATTAAGAAAAAACATAATTACGGACCGTACGTACATTGAGTTCTGAAGTTAATTTGGTGCGCTCGGCGGAGCTTAACAGTGATGCTGAATGGGAAAGAAGCAATGTCTGGGTTAAGCGCGTCAGTTAGTAGGCAACATATACCGTAAAAGGTCTACGGTAAATTTGTACAGTATGTATGGTTACACAGTAAATATTACACAGCTGACTTAGTCTGGCATCACACTGACAAACTCAGTATACAATATAATGTAGTATTGCACTTATAGTCTGCCTCGTTGGTAACGTGTTGGTTGCAAACGCGACTGTCGGTCGAGAGGACCCGAGTTCGAGTCCCATGTCGGGCACTGTTGGGATTTTCTAATTTAGATTTCCTACTTGTAACTCGAAGTCTGGATATGTGTCGGTGTATGATAACAGGCTCACCATCTATTCCATATAAGTGGGACATAAACGTAACTGGTGATACGTGGGAGTGTACTACACTCCTCTGCCTACCCCTCCAGCGAAATACGGATGTGATATTAGGTTGTTAAGAAAATGATAATCAAATATAAAATAAAAATATAAAAACTGTTGTTGTTATCATTAGTGTTAACAAATGATCATTATCTTTTGATAAGTTCCGACCACTTTATTCAATTGCCAAGATATTCATTGCCGGTATATGTTGTCGATTAATGTGCTCCTCTGGTATAGGTATACGCCATAAATCGTACTTGGGTTTAATAACTGTTATATTGCAACATTACTATAAAATTTAAAAAAAAATTTCAAGCCGTATACAGGATTATTCATGACAAATATCTATACGTAGGTATATGGACAACTATAAAAATGTACGCGTCCACTGTTAGAATACCAGAACTCCCATATACATATGTGTTACAATTTATTGAAAACTCTAACGCGTATTTTTTTAATTTGCCATTAACACAACAGAACTAGCTGCTTGTTCGAGACCAGAAAACAATCAGTCCACCGCACACAAAAAACGCTTTGTGAAATGTAAAAATGAAATATACCAGCGTTCAATTCATCAAATATTGGTTGAATATTTCGTTGCGGGATATTTATCTGCGTACTCTGTGTTTGCAGTCTGACGATCGCTAGCGCGTTCACTGTAGCCATGTTTGCACGGCAAACAGGAATCGGTAGAATTTCTGGATTCGCGCCTCCGATATTCCACATTTGAAATTTAATTCTTCTTGCTAGTTTTGTTTGCGGAAATATTTCTGTACTTGTTTTATTAACATTGTTTTAAGACCATGATAATCTTAGTTACGCAAAAGGTGTAAGCATAACATTCGAGCTGTTGCCTTGCCTTAATTTTGAACAAAAACAAACAATCACAAGAATGTTTCAATAAATTGTAAGATAAAATGTTATAGCGTGATATTCATTTTACATAAATGTCACTTGTAATAACTTTGGGAATAATAAAAAATATTGTATTATTGATTTTATAACTACCCACTAACCTGCAAAAGGCACGTCGCACACGTACTCTTCAACGCAATTGTCTGTATTCCCGCTGCGATCGGTGGCGCCACTGGCTACGGAAACTACCGAAGCCACCCGCAACAGACTCATCTCAGTTTCTGTTTGACTGTCGCGAAGCGCAGACCGCCGCTTGTACTCCTGTTGGGAAAATTGATGGCTTGGAACTCATTAAGATCAACTGTCAAAAATTATATTATGTACTGATAACTGAGGCGAATTTTAATTCAACGGAAATGATATCAAAATTAACTTCAAGATCACTGAAGTTTTTTTTATAAAAAACTGTCAAAAAATCGGTGTACAAATTGTAGGCTTGTATAGCAGGACATATTTCAAATTAAGCTATAACTTAAGTTTTATTAGTCAAACCTTTGTTGCTTCGAAGATATAAATAAATTCAGAAGTAGTCGATGGACTACTTCTGAATTTGGCGCCCACTGTTGCTCTTGAATTGACTCAATTGTATAGTTTTTGTGATGATCCTAGCATGCAAACAATGTACAGAAAGAGCGTACCGTGTAAAAATTTCAAGCGTTACGGGATAAGACTAGGCGTTATGATGCTAATATGTGTACCATTGTCTGAGATGAATACTCTCAGTATAAAGTTTTTTTACTGATCGCGGTATGGCGCGGTCGGCCTAAGCAAACCATGCCCTGGCCGCCTATGGGCAGTAGCGGAGACGGTGCGTGAAGATGTGCTCTGTGATCCCCAACCCGCATGCCTAGCGTGGATATTATGGGCTTACCCCTCGTAGGAGGCGTTTATCCTGCAATCGACTGCAATAGGCCGATGATGATATATCATATCATCATAATCTACATTTCTATATTAGCATCTAAATAGCATGTAAGAAAGGGTAATACTGGATAGGATTCACACCTCAACTTTATCACAGGGTTCATATCACAAATATCTTAGTTATCACAGGGCGTCGCGCAAAAGACCGCGACCGAAATACGACGTAGTTAAGGACAAATCTAATAATACTCTATTTTTAACTACTGATAGTACTAATAGACTAGCTATTCAAAATGTACTAAAACAAATAGTCATATTCCTACATTCATTGGTTCCGTGCGACAACTACAATACACCCATGTATTTGTAGACGTAAATATTAATAGTTCATTTATTATTATATATACTATGAACCGAGGATATAAGCACCGAGTAGGTATCAGATATTCCATCTTTACAGACCTAACGTTCGTCCGTCATTCATTCATGCCTGTATCGGGCATTGCGATCGTAATGATTGAAAAAAAGTTTATTTTTTGCCAACGGCATTGATTTTAAAAATTGACATATTCAACGAACTCCTCATAAAAAAACTAGCAATTTTTGCTCCAACGAATCGGTCAGGCGCTTTTTAACATGTGCACAAGCTTGAAGCGTATAATGAACTTAACGCAACCAAATATTAATGAAATATTATCCTTACTTGTTTTATTAAGTATTTTTACACGTTACCGATTTAAGAAAATGTTTCATTAGAATACATTATTAATAGAACTTGTGCCTACATCTAGGTACAATTACATATATACTTATACTTTGTAACACTAAAATACCATGGAATACGAATTGGTACCAAATAGAGTTTATATTGTGTACAATAACATTCCATACTATATTTAATATGTGACATATTTAGTTACCATAATTTCTTAATAAATGCGTAACCTGATAAAATCGGCAAACGTTACTAATTACAGAAATGCAGAATATATAAGTCAATAGATAAAGTAACGTATCAATGAATGTTCGAATGAATAAGTGAAATATATTAGTAGGTATTTACGTAAATTTAGTTCATTTTAACGAGCTATCGAGGTCGTTTTTCACGTCTTAATAAACACGTTTGATATTCTTCGTTTGACATTCATGCGAAGTAAAGTTGAATTTTCTTGGTCTAAATATTTTTTCTTGCTTTACCTACTCAAGTAACACAACAGTAAATATTTTTGTTTTTCCTTTGTTATTTTTTTTGATAAAAAAATTTAAAATATTTATTGGTATAAAAACATTTCAAAGAAAATATCCCTAGCGTAATTTTCTTTCATGGCCGAGGCAATTAATGGAGATTTTGAAACACAGGAAAAAATGCAAAACTGAATATAAAAAAAAATAGATCGAATATGAACAAAATCGGGTATACCGTAACCTAAACGGAAAAAGAATTATTGAAATATTTTTTTTATAACTAACAAGCGATTAATTACTCCTAACATATAAGTAAAATTGAATTTTTTTTAGATTAACATTAAGGAAACTGCAAAATACAATATGTTATTGCTTTGATTTTTTGGTGAAAAATACTGTAAAGTAAAAACATTCAATACACGTTCAATAAACATTCAAGTACATTTCAATACCTGAATCGTCCAGCTTACAATACTTCTCTCGGCCCGTAAACTCGTAACTAAATTAACGCATAAAGACAAAAAAAAACCATAGGCGCAGAAAAAAATAAAAAACCAAATTTTTAAATCTTACGTAAAGTTTATTTGAATAAACTAAACAAAATTAAAAATAATACATTAAAAAAGCTTAAAAATAAAATAGCTAACACAACAAAAGAAAAAAAACTAACTGATTTTGGACCCTGACCGCTTTGAATACTTGTTAGGTCATATTTGTTTCCAGTCTAAATTAAAATGCTAATTTGGTCAGTGTTGCCTGCACTAGTAAAGTACAGATTTAAAATACTTCGATTTAATAATACTCTAGGTACCGTACCTCACTGGATGTCGGATTTATTGCAAACGTACAATTTGTTTCCTTTCTGGCTCAATTCCTTTCAAGCTCAGTAACAAATGAACAAAGGACCAGCCGGAAAAGACGCGTCAGTCAAGGCGTATTAAACATTTGGAGCCCATAGTTATTGACAGCATGAATTGAATAAATTGAGGGCATTGAAAAACATCCCAAATATATTTCATAGCAACGCAATCTATATGCGACATGTTGCAACACTAACGACAAAGTTAAGACATTCCAGTGTGATACGGCTTTAATTATAAATTCATAAAACTTATTACATATATAATTCACCATACTGTCATGGTAATAAAATTATAAGGACCATAAATGCACAAGTCAATAGTTTTTTCATGGCGACCATTTAATGTGTCACGACCAAAATTGTTTAAACGACCAGTATTAAACTTTCAAATCTTTTATTTTCTGATAATCTAATACTAACTTTTTTAGATTTTTTATTTCATGGTTACCAAATGTTAGGGCGGAATATAACATTTAATCCAGTACAATACGAATTTAAGTAAATTGTGTTGGTACATATCACATTGTTAGGAAACACTATAACTATAATTAAAATACTAAAATATTATTTTGCAATGTCTTAATTCTCACTTAACTTTATTATAACAAAAAATTCAAGTAACTCTACGTATACTAAGTCTTTCGATGAAATGTGTTTCACGGTATGAAAAAATGATTGTTATAGTTTAAAAATATATGCAATAACTATGAAGACCATTCGATAGCACCTTATAATACGTTCTTGTGAAATACATTATTCAATGTACAAAGAAACTACAAACAAACAAGGTAAGAGCACCAATATACGGAAGACTAAACCATACATCTATAGTCGAGATGATATATGAGGGTTTTTATTGGATACAAATTCACCACATACCATCATCAATTAATTTAACATTCCACAATTAGATATGGATTTTCTCACTAAGCAGCGTGGCAGACTCATAGTCTGCCTTAGCCCTTCGCATTGTAATTTTTTTGATGTTATAAATACAATGTTGTCGTCATTTGACAATGAGTGATTAATGATACATAAACGAACTCGACTATAAATAAATGTATAAGACTAGGGTGATTACGATACACACAAATACAGCCCTTAAATAGTGAATACTTTTCGTAAACATTAACGGTAAATTAAAATGACATCAACTGTTCACAATGTCACCTTGTGACTTTTTCCTAATTCTTATCTCTTCGACAACTTCCATTATAAGCTGAAATGTTTGAAAAACATAATACTGTAGTTGAAATAATAACAGAAAAAAATATAGAGGCAATTTCGTGTCACGTGCGTGCACGAAATTTGCACGTTGCAAAACATGCGTTAGTGAAATTCATAAATTACGTTTCGCATTTGATGCGAATTTATGTTATGTGAGATTTTAAAATGTATTTCGACAAAATATTAACGTCACATTTTTATAATCGTTAAACGAAATAGACGTGAAAAATCGGCATGCATATCAATAGTCAAATTTAATTATCGATTATATATAATATTAGTTTTGTTAATACACAGGCAGTACAAGGCTTAGGTACGTATGCTTGTATTAATGATATTAATTATATAAAAATATGGAATGGTCAAGCAAACCTCCTTAGGTAGGCCAAAGATGTCTATTTATATTCGTCTCGATTAAAACTGAAATTTCATCTGAGATCATCGAGACATTTTTTACTGCTGCTATAAACAAAGTTGTATCACGTCATATGTCAAATCTGCTTACGGCATCACATTTATAACCTCAAATGTCAAACATTTTATATGTGACCCGAAAGTTCTTCTTAGATCTATAAGTGTGGCTTTCGAAATTTGTGGCATCTCACTGTACTTACCACACCCGGAATAGAAAAGAGCTGTGTAAACATTGTTCCACTCGAAATCGGAACACAATACCTACTAGCACTGCCCCTAAACGGTAATTAGGTGTGTATAAAGAGAGGGGGTGCGGAGCTTCAATTGTGCCTTCATTCGCTTTTAAACGTTAAAGTATACGAGTATTAAATGATAATAGAACATGTCAGTATTTCATAAAGTGGATAACGAAATCTTCGTCAACCTAAATATCGATTGAAATGTAACCGTGGAAAAAACGACCGAGGAGATGTGTTATGGCGAATACCTCAATCGAATCTGTGTAACGCGACGCCTATATAGCATTGGGTGCATGTTGAACCATCTGGTTGTCGGTGGAATTCTTCGGCAGTGAACTTTGCCTTTAATTTGGCCCGCGTATCATAAAATGTAATGTCGCGTCGCGTTTGAAAACGTAAGGGTACGTCCATTCAAATAGATCGGCTCGAAGAGCAGAGCGGATTTCGATTGCTTAATTAATAGAACTTTAATACATTGCAATAAAGTATACTTTTACATATCAGGTAGTTTGTGGTGAGAATGTGCTCGATAACCGACAAAAAACAATTGAAATTTAAACTTTATTAAAATGAGCTGATGTTATATTTTCAATACGATTAAATCCGGCTCTGCACAGTGAACAGATATATTTGACAGGACCCTAATAAACAAGCTAAAACCAGACGCGTTCCAACTTCAAAGAAAGTGCTTGACCATTCGTTCTTTTTAAGCCTTTAAAATTTAGAATCTCAACACATTTTAATATTCTGAAATTTAAAGACTCAACACACCGAGGTTTTAGAAACTGTGTGCATCGTGCGTTGATTGTGCAATAAGAATGGCATTATGGCTCATGCGAATGTTAAAATAAGCACATACAGTCCCAATATACATTGAAGATAACGACATCGAACAAAACCTAAAATCGTATCTAAAATAATTACACCTCTAAAACGTCGCCGCCCGCAATGTAACACGAAACTAATTATTATGACAAATGTTATTAGCCGCAAGGAATAAAATTTTGGTTATAAAATCCTTCCCAAAAATATGCTTATATGGTTAATATGTTTTTGTTATTTACATACATATATTTGAAACATCAAACAAAAACAATAACCGGGGCCACGAGAACAAAACACGATCAAAAAAACAAAAAAAGGAATAAATAATAGTAATGAACTATTATGGCAAAATATTGAGAAATGTAAAATATGTTAAATTGGAAGATTTGTACCGAAAATTTATAAGTAGCTAAGAAAATATTATTGGATTTGATTAATTATCGTACTAAGCCAATATAAATTAATGGGATCAGATTCAATTGATGCTGAATGCACTCGAATCGATCACCACATAGTTCAGATTCGTGACAATCAATTGAAAATCAGTTATCATGATAATAAGATGTCATCCGTTTCAAATTCATTCCGAAACATCTAGATCAGAATATTTTTGGTTCAATTTCTACGACTACAATGCACTATCCAAATGTTTAATCGTTATCTTGCGTAAGTTAATGAGAGTATGTGAACTAGGGTTAGGTGTACAATGCAAGCCATACAAGACAAAGGAGCATCAATCAGGTGGACTAACCTGACTGAGGGGTCTGATACGTTCGTGTATACTGTTCTCCGCTTGCTTCGCTGACGGCGGGGGATGGTCTGGGGTTGGGGGCTGCTCGTAGTGCGTCGGCGACAAGGGGATCTGCACCCTCGGCCCATCGTAGCACCGCTCACAATCGCTAGGGCTGTTTATCGACTGCTGATCGTCCAGCAGACTCTCCAGGGACGACTTCTCCTGTTGCGAATACTTCCTGATCCGACTGTCGGTCATTCTCGTTTCGAAGTTCTCGTATTGTGGTCCGAAGTTGTTCCTTCGCAGCTTCCGTCGCGGATTCTGTTCTTTTATCACGACATTCTCGTACATGGCCGTGATGGCGACAGGCTGTGAGCGGTTCTTGAGCCCGAGGCTGGGCCGAGGGTTGGGTACGGGAGGTACTCTGGGCGAGTTGTGATTCTCCTCGTACTCCGAGTAGGATAGTTTGCTGTCAACGTACTGATCCACCGACCGACCGTGCTTTAGGTAGTGTTTCGCACCCTGCAACAATGAAAAACGTATGTTTGACGATGGCTTCTTACCATTAGTGTAGTTAAAAAATCTGACTTTATACAATCGCAAGATTTGTATTTACATCGTAATTTATACAGTTGCAGACTATATGACATAAAAAATAATAGTAAACCTATTTATCATCATCATCTTATAAACTCATTGAGAAAAAAATACACAAAGACATCGGTGACAATGTTATGTATGTAATTTTGTTATTATTATACCGTATCTCCTTAATTATGTTGTAGAGTTAGGTTAAGTCAGTGTTATATTTGTAAGGTGATATTTTTAATGAATAGTGAATTCTTGTAATAAAACCATATATTACTGTAATAATAATATTAATATTATATAGCTAAAAATACCCGTTAATATACTTCGCGTGTTCCAGTGTTTCATTCGTTTTCTAACTTGCGAGTACTTAAAGCGTGGAAGCGACACACAGTGGAAGAACAAGCTATAATTAACTCCTATTTAAGTCTTTTGTCGCCAACAATGGGCGACAGGATGCGTGGGAACTAATTACGGATTTTAATGAACGAGTGTGAATTAAGTCTCCCCTTTTTATGATTGTTACCAAGTCTATTCTGAAAATTTAAACATGTAACAAAAAGTTATGAGGCATTGTAACAAAACGCCTACAGTCCGCGAAGAGGTAAGCAGAGGAGTGTAGTAGGTACACGTCCATTTTTAAAGTACAAATTCTCTATGAAATGTTCTACATTCCTCTGCCTACCTCTTCGGGGGTTACAGGCGTGGTGTTACTTTTATTAT
>DWDU01004521.1:0-10691 GCA_018245575.1 Jemadia suekentonmiller | reverse complement strand
CACGTGTCCGTTTTCTTTTATACTTTAACTTTAAACTATCGGTGGAAACTTTTTATTGGCCATTATGTACCTATTTCCTTTTATAATTTTCGTTTTATGTATTTAGCAATAAGTTTCCCTAAAACTTAAATAAATAAATAAATAACGGCGTTGAAAACTATACTTCACAATAGTCATCAAGGTTTAAAACACTAACACTCTCCTCATACTAAATATTAGTGGATATAAATTACCTGAGCGTCCAGCTGCTTCGCGGCCGATATTGACTTACGGAAGTATTCGGTGCCATTCAACTTCACTTGTACCAAAGTTGAATTTCTGACAACCTGAAACGAAACAAATACTTGCACTATGTGCCATAAGAATAAATAAAACGTAACATCATGTCTGTAATCCTCGAAGAGGTAACTAGAGAGCTGTAGTACACTCTCGCGTTCACCAACAATGTGTACGTCCCATAAAGTAAAATATAAAAATAAAATATATTGCAACTAGGTCAGTTTTAAAATCTGAATAAAACCTCGATAAGATGCAAGTGTCCGTTGTCTAATCGCGTTCCGCCCACGGTGTAGTCTTCCGGAGTTTGATTGAATCGTAGATGGACTAGCAGCTCGCCTCCTTTCAGAGACGCCCCCACCGAGGTCTCATCTGTTTGTCCATATCTAAAAACAATCCAGATAAACATATTCAAGCTTTATTTCAAAGGAGTAAAAGTGGACGTTCAGAAAATACGGAGCGATGATCGAATACAACTAGCAGCCGGGGTGCGGGCCAGCGGGAAGTCACCTCGGCAGCGAGCCCAAGTAGAAGATGTGTCCGGTGGGCTTGCGCGTGCGGATGAACATGGAGATGTCGAGAGCCGCGTGCACGGCGCTGCGGGCCGCCGGCGACACCTGCACCGTCACCAGCGAGCGCGGCGTGGCCGCCTCGTGGCCGAACGTGGCCGCCGTGTAGTCTGCGGACAGAGCGGGCGTCAGGCGCGTGCGGGGGGCGTGGTGTCAGTTGGCGTGAGGGAGAGCGGGTACTGACTGTACTGGCAGGTGTCGCCGAGGTGCGGGCGCGGGCAGGTGCACACGAACGAGGTCCAGGCGTCCTCACAGACGCCGCCCGAGCGGCAAGGGTTGGGCGCGCACTGCGGTGTGCGCGGGCACGACGCCAGCACGCCGCGCAGCTCGGCGCGCGCGCCCTCCTCGCCCTCCGCCTCCGCCTCCGAGCCCGCCTCGGCCGCGCCCGCGCTGGAGTCCTCGGGCAGCACCTACGCGCAATGCCCGTTACGTCCTGTTCGCACGCGATACTTTCGGCGGAAGTTCAGCTGTTCATTTGTATTCATATATATATGCTACTCTTGGTTCTAAAGTCAGTGGCTATTATAAATTAATATCGTTCATTTATATTAAATTAGAACAAATTTTTAACATCCCTCCTATTTTAAGTCACTAATTATTGTAGAAAATCTGTAATCCCCGAAGAGATAGGCAGAGGAATGTATAACACTCCCACGATTCACCAGTTACATTTATGTCCCACTATGGAATTGGTGGTGAGCGTTGCATTGCATTGGTGGGCACATTTGCAGACTCCGAGTCACTACTAGAAAATCTGAATTAGAAAAATCCTGTAGTGCCCAATCTGGGATTTGAACTCAGGACTTCCCGGTTGGCAGTCGCGCTTGGAAACCAACACGACCAACGGGCCAGGCATTACAAACAAAAATATCTTTTATATAGACGGTTCTTACATTAGAAATAAATAGAAATCTCACGGTTCAATATAGGGCATATTCTGTCAAAACCATCTGATTCCTACTTAAAATTCACAATTGGCATTTATTAACATATATTTTGCTTATTTGCTTTATTTGCTTAAATAAATAAATGTCAGGTTCACTAACCATTGCACCAACGGACCATTATTTGCTTAGATGTCCCAAAAACCTCTGGTACAACTGTTGGGTACAGCCATTGGGAAATTTAAAATAACATGCAATGCGACTTCCGTGCCTGTTTAGGTTCTTGGTGCCCTTTTACTCAAAATAGTAAAATTTAAGTGCTTATATATAGAACATTTAGTAACACTGTAATGTCCACAGTAACATTTCATACTTTGATAAGTAAAATGAACTGATATAGAAACAACATTACTTTCCCAAATCCCTAATACATGTAATATGTACCAGCAGAGAGAACTAAGTAGTGTAGACTGGAACATCTCAATCAGAGGAGTCTGGGGTTCGAATCCCTAGCACGTAATTCTTATCATTACTATCAATCTTTTAACGATAACATGTCACTTGCTGTAACGATGAAAGATAACACTGCGACGAAATTTTAACAGCGTAGTGTTTTAGGTTGTTATTTAAAGATTTTTCAATCTGCCTGCTCGCGCCTGGCCAGCAGGCCGTACAACCGGTACCAAGAAATATGAATGACATTGCACCAATATTGGTTTAGTTACAATAAATGAATAGTGACCCATTGCCCGTTGACGACGACGTCCTGGAAGCAGCCCACGAAGAAGTTGGGTCCGTGCGTGAGCGTGGCGTAGGACGAGCCCGCCGTGCCCAGCCGCGTGGACGGGAACGACGTCACCGACGAGTTGTTAGCCTCGTTCTGGCTGATCGGGTAGATGGTCTGCTCCTCGTTGGCCGCTAGCACCAGGTGAGACGAGTTTATTGTCACGAACACCTGGAGAAAATCTTCCGTTATCAAATTTTTACTTATTACACTAGTTCCATCTGGTGTACTCACTTTATGTTTTATTATCGTGTCAAATCTATTGAAAAAATAACATATTTTGATACCATAAACATGATGCCTACCTTCTGCCATTTACTGTCATTGAGATTGGAACCGATGAACACGCCTGCCCACTTGTTGAGCAAGCTGGAATGAAGATTGAGCCTTCCGTTGGATAATTCCAGGAAGAAGTAGGTGAGACCGCGACCCATAGCCAACAGTCCATTGCCCAACGTAGTCTTAAAGCGGAACGAGATGTCGTATCCTTCTTCACGCGACGTGTTCACCTCCGCGTAGCTGCTTTTCTCCAGCGACATCGTCGTGATCTGCAACCAACGACGTTCAGTCGGTCAGTCGGTCGCGGCGCGCGGCGCGAGGCGGCGAGCCGGCGAGCGGTACCTTCTCGCAGGTCGTGCCGTAGTGTCCGGGCGCGCACGAGCAGTTGAAGCGGTGCTCGGTCTCGTCGCGCAGCCACGGCAGGCACGTGCCGTTGTTGCGGCACGGCTCGCCGCGGCAACCCTCCAGCACCACGGAGCAGTTGCGGCCTCCCCAGCCCGCGTCGCAGTGGCAGAAGTAGGTGGCGCGCAGGTCCTGGCAGCGGCCGTGTGCGCACGGGCGGTATCTGTGGGGCGGCGGCGGCATTAGCGATGACCGAACGATGCTAAGAGGGGGAGGCTGCGCACGGATAACTCACATGGCGCATTCGTCGATCTCGTCCTCGCAGCGCTCTCCCTCGTAGCCGGGCGCGCAGTCGCAGGTGAAGCCGCCCACGCCGTCCACGCACTTGCCGCCGTGGCCGCAGGGCGCGGAGGCGCATTCGTCCACGTTGACCTCGCAGCGCGCGCCCGTGGTGCCGGCCACGCACACGCACTCGTACCTGCGCCGAGCCGCACGCCGTGCTTACTTCATTACAAACGCTAACAGATTTTTGCTCACCTCGAATACTACAATGACTACGTAATATCACTCCGTAATCTCCGAGGAGGTAGGCAGAGGAATGTAGAACACTCCCACATTTCACCAATTATCTTTACGTCCCACTATGGAATAGGTTGTGAGCCTATTGCCATACACCGAGCACATATCCGACCGACCGATACGACCGAGACAGTAATTTTTTTAATAGACATGGTTTTAAATAGCTTTATATTAGACGTTAATAATTACAATGTTTAAAAATAATGTGATATGACAAACTTAACGTTAGTCGCTTCACGCTTAATACAATAAGTATATAAACGATGCACTTCATCGTAATATCTTATCTTCTAAAAGAAACTCTAAGTTAGATTAGTACCCGCTAGCGTTCTCCAGCGAGAACTCCTCGTAGAAGGAGACGGGCAGCAGCATGTGCGGCTGCGGGCCCACCTGCACGGGCCGCTCGCCCGCGTGGTACAGGCTGCGGTTGCTGCGCTCCAGGCACACGCCCTCGTACTTGCACGGCTTGCTCTCGCACTCGTCGATGTCCACTTCGCAGTTTTTGCCTGAAACCACATTCGCCAGTTACTCGGCGATGTTCCGCAGCGACGGCCGGTGGGGCGGTGCGCGGAGGGCGGCGCACCGGTGAAGCCGGGGTAGCAGTTGCAGTGGTAGTTGTTGACGTCGTCGAAGCACGTGCCGCCGTTGTGGCAGGGCCGCGGCGCGCACTCGTCGATGTTGACGGAGCAGTCGTCGCCCGCGTAGCCGGTGTCGGCGCAGTCGCACGTGTAGCTGTTGAGTCCGTCCGCGCACTTCCCGCCGTGCTGGCACGGCTGCGACTGGAACGAGGTCGATCGAGTAGTCCATTAAGCTGAAGGATGAATGAACGATATGGATTCGACTAATTTAAGCAATGAACTTGGCTATCAAATATCATCGCAATCAGATAAATAGCATATTTTTTTTAAATGTCGAGAGTAGCGACCGAGCAGTTAGTCGTCACAAGTGGTCGCTGCCGCCCATGAACATCGGCAGCTGACCTCGAACAGTATTGTAGAAATAAGATTGTTACGGTCCCTTAGTTCAATTAGTATTATTTATTAAGATATGAATTCATTATTTTATCAGCGTCTGTTTCACAGTAGAAATGTTCTCAGCAATTCTTGAATCATACATGTACCCAGAACACATACCTCACAATCATCGATGTCAATTTCACAGTGCGGGCCGGTGAGCCCCTCCTGGCACACGCACGAGTAGCTGGCGATGCCGTCCACGCACGTGGATCCCGACGCGCAGGGATTCGCCGCGCATTCGTTTATGTTAATCGTACAATCCTTGCCTGCCAAGCATGCATACATTAAAAAATAAATACCCATTTCAATGTGAATCCATTATAGTGACTAAATATTGCTGCCTTTTTAACAACAGTGCCTCTTTAAATTATAGTATTCATTTACATTTAATTCATTATATTCCGCTATGCAATACGAATTACATATTATTTGGTGAACTTAGCGTAACACGTCCTCTAACTGTTGAAACAAAGAGCCGAGGTTCGCGCCCAAGCGGCATGCTATCGAAGGGACCAATGTCTAGCAGTGTACTAGAACATGCTCATGATGATAAACAAGATTCACAGCGCACTGCATACATATATAATGTATGATTATAGCTAACTGTTAAAAATGTCTCACCATCGAAACCGTCCATGCACGAACACTCGTAGTTGTTCTCTAAATTTTGACAGGTGCCGCCGTTTTTGCAAGGTGAGGATAAACATTCATCGATGTCCTGCTCACAACTGTCGCCCGTGTAGCCTGCATTGCCACAAAAATTATTACAATGCTTTTGACTAAATAAATAAATGAACACAAATCACAAAACAATTATAGACCTGGTTTGCAATAACATTGGTATGACCCGGGTACGTTGATGCATACGCCGTGTTTGCAAATCTTCGGCCTCATTGCGCATTCATCGATGTCCAATTCGCAGAATCTACCTGTAAAAAAATAATAGTCATTATAAAATATTCAGATTACAGTTTGTAACTAATTAAGGTCAGTCTTACCTTGAAAGTTGAAGAAATATAAAATTAATATTTGGCGTACGAGATCCATTCGTGTTTCTCTTAAAACTTGTTACGTATAAAATGAAGACTAATTATGAACATATAAATAGGGAAATTAGTCACATTGTATTGCGCCAACAGTTTACACAAGTGATTTGAATCGTTGGAAGGCATCAGTTTTAATAAAAGTGTAAGTGTGTTGTTTCAGATTCTAAGTCATTATCGTGTTTGTTGTCAAGTTTACGTAAGCTTAATCCATATTTTGTAAATTTCATTGCAAATTAATTAAATAACGAAAAACATTACAACATAATTATAAATGTTACATATGAAAATAACGGAACTCGAAAAGTAGCACAACACTACAGCTGTCAGCCAAGTATGTCAAGAACATTGGGCGCCATCTTGAAATAAGTGACATTTGTCAAAACATCGACCTATTTACTCACGTCGTACTTACAAAATGTAGTATTTTTTATGAAAAAAATGTAACTAAGCTCGTATATATCGTCGTGTTATTACGATGTTATATAATATAAAGTAGTATTGCGAGGTAATAACATCCACTGAAATATGATGTACCCATTTCGCAACATTTTGAGGTTGTGTCGGAGACGAGGTGGTTTTTTACGCTTGAATCACACCGCTGCTACAAATGGGTATCAAAGCGAAGAAAAAAGTGAAGCCAAATCCACTAATAAAGACTTAAAACAACTCTATAAAGAATATGGGGAAAAAATTGTGTTCAATTCATACTTGGAAAGTGACAAACTAAGATTAGGCCCTATGTTGTATCACATGAAAACAATTAAAAACGCTAAAGAAGAACATTCAAGGACATTAAGAGAAACTAGTTTACCTCCGCTGCCAGTAGCTTTGAAGTATTACGTAGACAAGGACAGGTTACTCGAAGAAGAAACAACAGAAGAATTTACAGAATCAAACTACACATTTCAGCTACCATTTGCTAAAACATACGAGCTTAAAATTGATGATGACAAACAAACAAACTCAAAGCTCACAAAAGATGGCTCAACAATGCAAGTTTCTTATCAACTTTCGAGTGACACTGATTGTGATGAACATGAATTTGATCGTACTAATATTAAAAGATGGATGGCTAACTACGAATACTTTGATGACACTATGTTAAGTGATGATGTGGACGAAGATGAAATCGACTGTGAATGGTCAAAGCATTATGGGACACCTAACCCCAATGTAGGGATCAGTCGGGTGCCTTGCGGGGGCTGCGGGGCTTTACTTCACTGCAGTGATCCATCAATACCAGGCTACTTGCCTAGTGAAATATTTGTAGGAAGAAATAATGAACAGTTAAAG
The DNA here is from genome assembly GCA_018245575.1 of Jemadia suekentonmiller. Lineage (NCBI taxonomy): Eukaryota > Metazoa > Arthropoda > Insecta > Lepidoptera > Hesperiidae > Jemadia > Jemadia suekentonmiller. The sequence goes on along the minus strand of DWDU01004521.1, from coordinate 3,623 downwards.
ACCACAGAGTGTCAGCGGTGTCACTTTCTTCAACAGTACAACATAGCTCTAGATATCACAGTACAACCAGAAGAGTATGAAAAACTATTACAATCTATAAGGTACAAGTATTATTATTATTATATCATCACAGCAGATCCCTTACAGGGTAGGCAGAGAGCAAGTACATGAAACATTATTTCTTATTATATTAGGTAAATGAAATGATATAACTATGTAATAGTACTTAAATCAGCTTACTGGCAAGATTTATTTCCAACAAATGAAATAGGTTGGCTACTGCCAACTTAAATTATGCTAAGGGGTCCCAACAAAACTGATTGAATGCTGGTCTCTTTTTGGTCACCATTATAGGTAGGGATACATACACTTGATTATTAGCTTTTAACATAAATATTATTAGAGATAAAGAAGAGAGAATATATTAGAGACTGTGTTGTAATGCTTAGGAGTCTGTTTGCTTACCTTGGGCTCTCATTTGGAACAATGCAGTGCAGATTTTGTTGTACAAATAGTTACAATGTTAGTGCAATAGCCTAGTTAAGGTAATAATCAGTTTATTACCATTTATAACCAAATCATAATATTTTATATACCACACAAATGGAACAAGGCTTGAAAAGTAAATGACGAGCATTAAAAAGAAAATTGTGTTAATTATTTTCAGGTATGTGAAGTCATTGGTGTTACTCATGGTGGACTTGCTAGATTTCCCATGCTCCTTGTGGCCAGGTATTGTGGATATCATTGGGAAGGATCGACCAATATTTATCGTCGCCAATAAGGTACATATATTATAATATGTGCAATATTTTTCTGTTATTGAAAGTAGACTAACAATAAAAAACTACCCAAAAATAATTTTGACTATTGCAGGTTGATTTACTACCAGGTGACAGTTCAGGTTACCTTAAAAGAATCAAGGAGGCTCTTATGAGAGAAATAAATAAAACTAAACTGAGTGAAGCAAATATTAAACATGTAGCACTCATTTCTGCAAAAACTGGTTATGGAATTGAAAATCTCATCACTGCCATGTTCAAAATGTGGGTGTACAAAGGAGATGTGTTTGTGGTTGGCTGTACAAATGTCGGAAAGAGCTCACTCTTCAATGCACTTTTACAGTCTGATTATTGCAAAGTCCAAGCAGTTGATATTGTCAAAAGAGCTACAGTTAGTTGCTGGCCGGGAACCACCTTGAATCTCCTTAAGTTTCCCATAAACAGACCATCAGGATGGAAAATGGCAGAAAGATTCAAAAGGCTCAAAATCGATACAAAACTTTATAAGGCTGAAAAGGAGATACAAAAATTACAATTGCAAGGGCACAAACATGTGGATGCACCTTCACTTATTGGACATATTGGAAGAACATTTACAGATTATGTTGATCGGGATAGAAATATTGCTGAAAAACGAACAAACATGATGACTTTAAATGAAAGACATGAAATTTTTGCTCAAAGTAAATGGCTTTATGACACACCTGGCGTCATACATCCAGACCAAGTGCTCTCTCTTCTAAGTACTGAAGAGTTACTGCTGACGATACCCAAGACAACATTAAAACCTCAAACCTATTACTTACAACCAGGTTCAACAATGATTATTGCTGGCCTGGCTCGCGTGGACTTGGTTGAATGTCCACAAGCTTGTCGTTTAACTGTATTTTGTTCTGAACACTTGCCATTAACAATAACAAAAATTGATGATGCGCAAGAGGTATACGATAAGTTTTTAGCCACTGACCTTATGGCTGTGCCAACAGGTGGAACGGAAAGATTGAAAAATTGGCCAGGATTGAAGAAACACGACAACTTATTAGAATTCCTTGGTGACGGCCCTAAAATGTGTTGTGGGGACATTGTGCTTTCGTCAATTGCCTGGATTGCGATTACTGCTAAGAAAGGCAGTCCTTGCAAGCTGGCAGCGTGGACTCCAGAGGGTAAGGGAATACATAAGCGGTTACCCTCTTTGTTGCCGTATGCTGTTAATTTGAAGGGAAAACGAGTGTATGATACTCCAGCTTACAGATTAGGAAAAACCTATTCAGGAAACAATTAATATTTATAAGACGAATAAAAAATATAAATATTTTAGATCAAAGTAGCTCTGCATTAAACTGATTACACATGTATTATTCGTTTTTAAGCTTTGTGTGATATTTCGGTGTAAATTTAAGCATTTACCAATAAATTAAGTAAATACACTGTTACTGTATTGTTTCATTTAAACATGATACATATCAGATATGATATATACAGGTTTAATATCTTTATATGATCTTTTTTAACACTGAAAATATTTGGACAGAGAAACATATACTGCACATATCGTACACCGAGGCAGAGAGCACCAACTGAGCGGCAAATATCTCTCCTCACAGACCAGCAATATTAATATTGCAATACTATTCAATACTTTCGCATTAAATCGATTCTAATTAACACCTGTTATCTTGCACAACGGTACTCGCACGATCAACCGTTCCAGCGTTCCTGATGATCATGGTGATGGAGGACCAGGATTCAGTCGCAGTTACCCGTAGTTATGATACTCTCGTCTTTTAACTAAACGGACTAAACAATATTTGTGCAATCTTAAACCAACACGGTGCACTAAAAACATTTTACGTAATATTAGGCCTGTAATGCCCGCTTACGTTTACGTGCCACTATGCAATAAGTTATAAGCCTATTGCCATACACGGGGCACATATCAAATCTCCCGAGCCAATACTAGAGAAACTAAATTAGAAAAATCCAATAGTGCTCGACACGGGATTTAAACCCAGAACCTGTCGACCGGTAATCGCGTTTGCAGCCAATGCGACCAACGAAGCAGTAGAAAATGTTGAAAAGTTGAAATACAATTGGAAACAATTTAAAGCTGTAGAATGAGTCCACAGGTTCCGAAAGCATCGGTAATACTGACCGCTGGTGCCGACGGGGCACTGGCAGCTCACGAGCACCGAGTCCAGCGCGTGGCACGTGCCGTTGTGGCACGGCGACGACGCGCATGGCGAGTCGGGCGCCGGCGCCGCGCAGCGCCACGCGCCGCCCGCCTCCACGCACTCCTGCGCGCCGCCGATACTTTAGCATGCGTCATTCACTAACGGACGCTGATAGACTAACTTTCTATTAACCCTAATCCTTGCATCGTTCCGCTGTTGGAGCATGGGTTTACTTTCAGAATGGGAGGGTTAAAGCCATAGTCTGCCACGCTGGCCAAGTTGGGCGAGTTGGCAGAATTCACACGCCTTAGAGAACAATTTTTTTTTTGAGAACTCTAAGGTGTGATGGTTTCGCCACGATGTTTTCCTTTACCGTTATAGCAAGTGATATTTAAACTGAAAACGCACATTTTTATGAGGTGCGCGCTAGGATTTGAACCCAGTCTCAGAGTTAGAGGTCGAATTCCAATTCGAATTGAGCTTATATTTTCAGTTTATGTAATACATATTTCTAGTGTTCAATTTTAATGGACAGTCATCTTTTGAACCTGAACGGTATAAAAACGAATCGCCAGGAGTATTATTAAAAATGTGTAAGGAGAAATGAGGACGTCGGACCCAGAGTAAAGCGTGTTTTACTTCAACAAATGCTATGTTGGCGTGTAAAGAC
>DWDU01004520.1:0-10691 GCA_018245575.1 Jemadia suekentonmiller | reverse complement strand
TAATGGAACGTAAACGTAACTGGTGAAACGTGGGAATGTACTACACTCCTCTGCCTATCTCTTCTGGGATAATAGGCGTGATGTTACGTTAATCATTAGCACAGTTAAGTACTTATGTTACTAGTGGGTACTAACAATCTAGCTTGCATTATAGTGGTGTTGAAATGTCTTCAACGTACCATATTAAATGAGGGTAGAATGTAACGTACATCGGTATTTTTAGTGAATAAATAAAACTTGTAATGGCGAAGACGAAAAAAATATACACTTACATTTTTTCGTTTTTATCTTTGTGTCCATTAAGCGGCTAACACACTGGGGACTGGCGTGCTTAGGTCCGTGTCCACACAGCGGCGGTGTTAGTTATGTAGTTTGAGGTCGAATTACGAACTAAGTTCAACAAGATTGAAAAATACACGTTCATATAGAGTAGCTAAGTTTTTTCACCAATAGGTTTTATTATAACATTTATATGGATTTTTGTAATTGTTTATAATTAAACAGATGTTCAATGAATTCTAGATTTTATTATTCTACTGTTAATACTGGGAAATAACTGTGCATAAAAAGTGTACATAAAAATGTCTATCCCTACAAACGAGTTCATAAGCGCATATGAAGTTTATATTGTGCTATAATTAGTGCTTAACTTAGATGATAGCATGAAACTCTTTTCATATTTAACTAAGACCTCTGTCCAACATTCGAACTCCAAAAGAGTGGACCATAACAAATATATTTGTATGATTATATCCGGTATGTATAAAAATAATGCAATTAAAATTAAAAGCTCACACGTCCCATCTTTGGCGAAACTACGTTTACCCTCATTATTTATGACGGGCGAACGCTCTATCTTATTATGAGTTAAATTGTTTAAGTTGGCATTAGGCCGTTCACACACGAGGGAATATCGTGTTTAAGTGCCGTAACAAGTCAACGGTGTTTGCCCGCCTCGTATAATCAACTTCTTACGTGAACTAACAAATTCTCAGCGGTGAGCGCAGCCGTAGTTTGTCCCGCGGGACTGAATTATGGACTAAGTTGTTCAAGATTGAAAACTGCAACTTTCAACAATGGCGACTTAGTTTCTGCTCTGGCGGGCAATAAGCTAGTTTTTATACGCTCTCTTGAGGCATTTAGTAGTTGCAGTATTAGCTTTGTTTTCGCTTTCTCGTTTGTTTTGTTTGGATTTGTACTGAGTTATTACAAGTTATTGTGTAGTAAGCACTCTATTAACTATAAAAAATTTAATATGTTGTGTACCGGCATAACTCGTGTACATATTCGTCTATTATTTTGTACCTTTTGAATGCCCTGTGTTCCTTATCAATTTTCAAGAGATCTCCATTAACCAAATCTGTTCTGCAGTTTTAATATCGCAACGCAACATACAGACAGTAATTTTTCTTAATAATATGTATCATTGTAAATAACGTTGACCGCTGTTGTAGTTAGTATCGATTTTTTATCTTTATTTTTTTTTGTATCTGTGGCACATTTATATAAAAGATAAGCTGGGGATTCAAACAAGCCTTTTAGAAACAAAATTTAATAAAGTTATAATGGAAAAATATCCATTTAAGATATCAAATATAAATGTCATAATTTTCAAATGTCAGACATCGGGGTACTATTGGATATATAAAATCTTAGATTTTATAAGGTAGTATAAAATAACCTAGGGCGGGACGTGTTGCTAAACTCTATAAAGGAATTGCAATTCCGAAGTGTCCTTAGGGATTAGATTTAATGCTCCTGTAAATATACTGAGCTTCTCAACGCGTACTGCATTGTAAAATAAGAAGTCTATTTTCGTGTCACTTTCATGCAAGATGCTATTTACAAAAACTGGACCTAGTTTTGTGAAGAAATGTACCTTTTTAAATAGCAGAATAACACTGCGTCAATTATTCTACGTCAGAACTTGAACTCAAAAAGTGTATTTAAAATATATTTGGTCTGAAACGTTTTATTATTTGATGGTTAATTTAGGGTGCAATATATTGACTAAAATATTTTAGGCATTAATATATGACGTATATAATGAGTTCTATAAATATTTATTGTAACACATGATTTTCAATATGACGCGATATCGTTGGATATAAAATCACGATATCGTTGGACACAAAACCTCTGGACCGGCAGTCGCGCTTGCAACCAAACACGACCGACGGCAGTCAGTACAATATTTAATCAACATAATATCGGCAAACTGCTCAAAGAATAGCCGACTGCATCGGCTCTGGTCCGAGTAAGTAGAGGTAGGCGTCGCTGCTGCAGTGTGCTTATTGCGTCACACGTTTAAAACTTTCCAATATTTGAAATGTATCTTTGCTGTTAATAACTGGAAAAATTTAAATCTTCAAGTTCCATTTGAACAACGATTATTTATAGTAACTTTGAATATGTAGGAGTAAAATTGATGGATATGAAATATCGTGTCTATAGTATAAGTATTTGTTATAAAACCCTTACTATACATGCTTAATGTAAATAAAGAATAATAATAATTATTGTTATTAATATAAAAATAGTTTCGACCTCGACAATAATAGTTTTTAGAAAATGTCTATACATATTAAAAGCAATAACAGAGCATTTATAAATGCACAATCCTATGAATTTCTTTACATAAGACGTCCGTTCCGTAGACGCAGTCGCTGCAGCGGGCCACGCTTGAATAGCGAACAATAATATACATATTTCTAACAGGACAGTCGATTTTCTACTCTAAATAACATCCAAGAGCATTTGTTTCCAATTTAGATGTATATTATTTCCTTATTTAACCTATTGTCGTGTTTAGTTTTTTATAACGTTTGTAGTTTGTTGTCTTCTTCAAGTGGATAGTTGATCGTGAGTGATCAGCCACCGTGGTGAAATGAGTAGTCGCTATGTCCAGGGTGCGCCGGGCAGTATATGTTTCTATTTAATCAGACAGTCGCCGTTCTGGGAGGCTCCTTTTATCCACCCTAATGTAGTTTGTTGTAAGAGACAGGGTTTTTCTTAAATATCTGCTACATATCTCTGTCATAATCGTTTCATTGTACTTACTTAAAGTGAATATTAGCGTATTAATTACTTGTTACTATTTGTTATACTGCTTGCTAAATATTTACTATTGTTTAAAACTTTACGGCTTCGTAATTATTTACTATAACAATTGTAATAATAAATTGTATTTCTCCTTTCCAGGTATGAATTCACACTAAAGGGCTGATCTTTATTCAAAGGAGTAGATAAGTTTAATAGCTTGAGCAATTAATAAATTTAAAACTGAATTGATGTGACAAAGCATCGCATTCCCGCATACAAAAAGGACATCCATAATTCATTGCGATCCTAATATGAACCTCAATCTATTATCTCTAAACGATTTCTCGCTAAATGAATATTCATTTAAGAGTAATACCATCCCAAAATGGTATTAGGAGGAAAAAATATGCGAATCGAGAAAACTCATTTAAATTTTTGATTGCGGAGAAAGCGAAGAGCGAGCTGAAGGGCCCTTATAGAGATATCAATAATTTGTTTCCTGAGATTCTTCGTCTTTCGTTTAAAACGACATGTAACATTATACTTTAATATTGTGTGCCCAAGTAACGACCCAACCACTCAATAATAAATATAAATCTCCCCGTTATATAGATATGCTATAAAATTAATTTCCGATCATTAAGGATTATTCATAAATCAACGATACCTTTACAAGTAGGCACTTAGATACAAATCGAGAGGAAATGAGATTTTTTGCGTTTTAAATTTCCATTTCACCCATTAAAGTGGGTTAAATTTTATAACTGTCACACTCCGGGAACTGGAGCAATTTATTTTATTCTGTACCAGCGGTGGCTACGTAAAACCGCCTGCACACGTCGTGCGCTCGAAGACGAATGAGCGATCGCGCAAAAAGGTTCGCTTGGCGTCATTAGCCTCTGAAGGAGGGTAGGTGTACAATGTACATGGATTCTTCATATACGGCTAGTTGGCGAGACCTTAATTTACCCAAAAGTTTGTACTATATGTAGCCTTCCTTTCATGAAACCATGTTTATAATAAATTTCAAAATTTAAATAGAACAAAGCCAGTATTTTTGCTTGGTAGTAATAGTACATAGAAGAGACTACGCTGTCACGTCAAGGACTTTACAAGGTGAAAAAAAAAGATCCCAAGACATTTTCTTTTTCATTCATGACTTTTTGGGATTCAATATTGAGATATGTTTTATTGATGATAAGTTTATTTACAACTCTTTTAATGCACATTGTTTATTTTGCAATTCGTGTAGTGGCCAATAAATGTCGTTTCATAGTTTATTAATAATTTTGTTTATTGTACACGGGTCCCTTTTTAGTGAGAGGAAGGCTAACGACCACGGTTTACCACGTTGGTTTGGAGCCACTTGAAATATTTCCCATAGTTTAGAGAACATTACAGATAATTCTCGGTCGTTCGTTAGATATTACTCGTAACTTGTGTGCGTGTTTGAATGCGGTCATGAACACAAAAAAACAAATTGATAAAGTTAGAAATATTTGGTGAATATGTGAAAAAATCTAACATCACGCCTCTAATCCCCGAAGAGGTAGGAGCAGAGGAATGTAGTACACTCCAACGTTTCACCAGTTAAGTTTACGTCAGTTCTTCGCCGCGACCTCGCTGCAATCTCCGGAAGCTGAGCTGAAATGAGGAAGGATCTCGTATAGCTCGGAAACTAGTCGGGCCACCCCGAAAAAGCATACGTGAGTCAAGCCGGCTTAATTCATAGTTACGCACTTATCTTCGTTAAATAAGATGTATGTATGGGTCGGACTCAAAAATATCTTTAACTAAACTCGTCAATGTCGTTTTCTAATTTATTGATTTAAAAGTCGTATTAAACTTTTTACGATGTTTGCTTCACGTTCATCCAGATGTATTAGCAGAGAGTAAAAGATTAATGATCGCTGGCGGAAAAAGGTCCACTCGGCGCCATTAGCGATGTATTGCGAGCGAGTTGACGAGAAGTGTTCAGCATTCTAGTCTGCTTGTTATTTATAAATGTTGAAGTTTAAAGCTTTGAACTATGAATGTATTACTATATATAAGATTTTATAATCTAGTGTATTATTTATCTACGAATGTCGATAGATCGTGGTAAAATTTTGAATTTGAAAGAAAGTCATAACGGCGTGCATGTATAGAATATATTTGGCACTCGGTGCTCTCCTCTCTACCTACCACGTAAGGGACCTGGCGTGAAGATATGTATGTACATCATATTGGATTCCATTGTACAATTTGTGCTCATGATGATAATATGTAGTATTCAATATCTTTCATTCGTTTCTGCTGCTTAAGGACTTAACTACGTACTGATTATACTATGTATGTACAAATTACTTGTACTATTTAGGGACCTCTCAAACTCCTCTCTTTCATTATCTCGGTTAGCGGGGGCAGAACTATCATTTGCGGTCATTTGATCGCAATAAGTTTGCATTAAAGTTCCATTCGGTCATTTGCTGCTAGGGCTACCTTGCGGTCGTTCATTGTTGTTTATAACATTTTATTACGAGTCACAAGTAAAAATAACAGTAATAAAATAAAGCATTTTAGTGTATCCGATACATTTGTTAATTGCAATGAACAAGAACAAATTACAGAGACCAAGCTGTCTATCTATCTGTCATAGTAATTAGTAAACAGCATTAGTCATAATAATCTAGTAGAATTATGCTTGGATACTACACGACTAATGACTGATTAGTGACGTATGCGGTAATTTTTCTAGTTACACAATCTCATAAGAATCAGAGCAGAGTAGCAAGCACTCGTCCTTTTCTTATTTACCTTAGTGACACTCTGATGATATCAGAACAGTACATTAAATAGATAGATACTGGCTGATGGGGAGTCAGAAGTGTCCGAAACCGGCGTACATGTATGAAGAGAGTAATAAACGTGGAGGATAGGTGGCAGGTCTGTAAAGATAGAGATATTTGGCACTTGGTGCTGTCTGCCTACCCTGTAAGGGATCCGACTTTAAGAGATAACTATATGTCTGTACTTTGAGTAGATAAAATATTGAATTCGCAGAAGATTTTTTTAAAAATTTGTGTAGATAATTTACAATAGATTTAAGTGGAATCGTTTAAATATATTTTGATAGATAGGCCTTATATAATCCACATTCCTTCTACATCTATATTAAGCGATGTACCTATTATGGTAAAAAATAAGTAAAGAACATTGCTAACCTCTGCGTTTCCGCGAAACGTTTTATTAAATAATGTACCTATGCGAAAATAAACAAAACATAATTCAATCATAACACAACTCTGCGTTGGCTAATAGAAAGTAAAATCTCAAGTCGAAATTCTCTTAAAGGGTGACGGCTACGAACGAAGGCGGTCGGCGTGTCCGGGGCAGAAACCAATTATTCAATTTATCACGTATCATTGACTCGAGGCGGGCAGAACATATTTGTGCTACAATATTACTCGGATACTCCTGTCAACAGCGCTATTTCGTGTTACATCAAAACAATAGAGATTGATTTTACGTTGTGCTGGTGAATTTCGTGGGGATCGTATATTGAATGTTTTTTTTTTTTTTGCACAATCGTTCGAGACTCCGCAATATTTCTTTCATGGGCGCCGTCGTTCTACTGCCGTGATGTCAAAGACATATTTGTTATAGTAATAAATTCATATTTGTGTATTTCTCTTTGAAGATGAATGGACTAGGTTCATAGTTTCTTGCACATGAGGCATGGAGAAAATTATAATAATTTTAATATCTCTAACCTATACTTCGTAAATAAGCTCAAGACTGCGCAGCGGGGCATCTAACTTCGGAAGCCAAGAATCATTTTGAACTTGAACATTTTGAACTGATTGGAACATATTCTGTTTCTATATTTTTTACAAATTTTGACACCGATTTTATAAATTAATTGAACGAATTAGTAATAATAAGATATTTTCATGTCCTTAAGACGCAATTGTTACCTACGAGTACATGGCGTAGGTAATAGTTATATGTGCGCAGTAGACGCAGTAGTGTCTCGTATGTACGCCACAATGTGTTCGAACCACCACACATAGTGTGCACATTCACGGTAGAACAATTCCGTAATGTAGATATTAGGAACATATCCATAAAGCAACTTTCAATAAATCGAGCTCGGTCGCGTTGAGCGCTTTGAAAAGGAAAAAGGGACTGACCACTTAAAGAAAATCACATAATTGAAGAACAGTAAACGATGCGTAAAGTGAGGGCGACCCTCGAAAATAATTCTCGAGTTAGAAGACGTGCCTTTCGACGAAGGTCAGGGGACGGAAGTCATACATCATAAGGTCGGGAAAAATGTTTGAACCGAGCGAGCATAAGTTTTAAGCGGTGTTCTATTTTGTTTTCATAATTATTCCAAGTGCCCGCCTTGGATCACGAATTTTCATATATTTAATTGTAATACTTATTCGTAATTACATTACATAATTATAAAATGTTCTGTTAATTTTATTTATTACGAGTACAATTTATAATTATGCAATATTTAAATAAAAGAAAGATGTTTGTCTCCGAATTGCGAAATTCTTATTGATATATAAATATATATGCCTATTTTCTATATAACAAAATATAATTGGAAAAATTAAGTCAACGTCCTGTGTTCTATGTTACAATAAATTTGTTTCCAACTTGTTGATAAATATTACTTGTATTCGAAATTATAAAATTAAAAGTCTATTCATAGCATATTCTTAAGAGCCATGAATGAATTAAATAATAACATGTATTTTTAGTACATATAAAGAAATATACGTGTCCGTAGTTGTTTTTATAATTTATAGTTGTTCCATATGCCTGGAGAAGTTTTATTTCATTTCAAAGTTGCGATACTATAACCGGTCGAGTAAACGACAAGCAATTCGTGTGTATGCTGATAAGCAAACGAAGCGAAAAGCAACCCTCGGAGTAAATTTCGAGTTAAAGACGCCTCCGCTAAAGGTCTGGGGAGGGGTTCATACATCATAAGGCTCAGGGATAAGGTTATGGGCGTGACAAATGATTTGTGCGGCCGTAATTGTCGCCTCCAAAGTTTTGACTAATTTCGTATCTCGAGTGACTGATTTAATTTAATAATTTTAGTATTACAAATATAAAAAGCTATGTCTTAGTGTCCTGTACATTGAATATAGAACTAGACTAAATGGTTCATCAAATGGCTGTAAACAATTTAAGCACAATGCAGATAGTGTTCTATATTGGAGATGGTTATTCGATACATCAGACAATCATACAATATGATGACTAAAATGATAAGTTCTATTGGAGGGATAGTAGACGGTCTGTAGCTCTTAAGTGGATCATACTACTGATAATGTCATCGCGGAGTCCCTTACGGGTTAGGCAGTGCGCCGAGTGCTAAATATCTGTATCCTCGCTCAGATCTGGCGCGTTTTGTTTGAATTATCACATTCGTTTGACCCGATAACAATTACTTCCAACGAAATGACAGCCCTATATTGATGCAAGTGTCGCACAATAGTGCCCCGTCTCCGGGTGTGTGGAGGTCGAATTCATTGCTCCCAATTGACGACGCTTCGCATACGATTCGTTTGTTCACTCGTAATATAGGCAAGTGGAGGAGCAATTGACGGGCCATGATGGTAGCTTATGTATGATGTCGTGGGGTCTATTTGTTTGTTATATGCGAGGACAGATTTATCTTATATTATATGCATGTAAGGAATTTAGTTATTACTAAAAATCACTGCCCCGTTAGTCGTGTTTGTTGCAAGTGCAACTGCCGATCGGGAGGCCCTGAGTTCCATTCCCGGTTCGGGCACTACTAAAAACTTCTAATTTAGATTGTCTGGTAGTGGCTAGGAGGCTGTCAGTACATCAGTAGGAGTACATCATCTTTTGCACACATTGCATTTAATATGTACAAAAGATGATGTATCATCGATATACCGATAGATTAGCGGTTTATAATTCAGTCTATTAAAACTCTGGCGTAAACGTAGTTAAAAATTATATGCGTTTAATATTAAGTATTACGATATGTTCCTACATCTTTACAGTGAGTACGAAAACTTCTTCAGTCGTCTCCAGTTGCCTCGCTACCTTAACTTGCTGTCGTGGAGCCTACCGTATATTAGATGGCCGTGTTTAGCGATATCTCGAGATAATTAATTATTCAGCGAAACTTTTCATACGAATGGCGTTACCGCTCTTGGACTCAATTTTAATTAAAATCGACAACGAGACCTATATCCATATGTAGCACACCGGGAAACACAACTTTGCATTGTCCGCGTGTGTTCTAGTTAGAAAGGTTTTTTCACAGTCTGTAATTAGACTATTTTAGAATAAGAACAATTTTCTAATGAAAGTGTCAAATACATTACAAACTGTTTACTGTTACTGTTGTAAAACTGTGGACTATATTCATCAGCCATTTGATATGTCCCGCCGGGTAATGAATGAATGAATGAATTATGAAATTTCTATTAATGGCTCGGAAACTGGTGTTGTACCCGGTGAACAGCAATAGGCGTTTAAGCTGTTTTAGAACTAACCTTCACTGGTGAATTGTGGGAGTGTACTACGCTACTCTGCCTGCCTCTCCTGGGGTTACAGGCGTGATGTTACGTTACATAGCTTACGGGGAAGGCAGAGAGAACAAACTGTGAAGTATCTTAAACCTTAGACATCTGACGTATTTCTACATTCCTCATTCTCTTCATACATCCACTATTTTAAGAATTGATGTTTTTACATCAGTATGTAGTACTTTATACTGTCTACAGTATGAAATAGTTGGTTCGCTCATCAGCTTATTTCCTCCAGCGTCGCCCATCGATAGCCAACCAGCCTTTAAGTGGCTACACACAAACCTAGGTTACTAGTGCCTCACCAGCATGTGGCGCCGAAAATCAATACTGATTATAGCGCGCCGTGCACACCGCACTAATTCCACATTGTGATACATGTCTCAGCAATATCGTAATTCCATTGAACACGTACAGTGAATATCATATGTTCAATGTTGTACGGTCTCCTAAGGGGCCTGCGTGTATGAAGAGCGAACAATATGTAAATATCACATTGGAATGTATTTGGATGGTTGGGATATATTTAGCACTTCATGCTGTTTGCCTACCCCGTAAGGAATCTGTCGTGACGTTATAATATTAAATAATGTATTTATAAAACAATCAATTGAATTTAATCTGTTTAACAGTGATAACAATATCATAATATATTCAATAAATCAAAAAATTGAGTTGGTATGTTATACAGAATGATCCGTTGTCGTATTTTTTGCCAACGTTTTGTAATGGTCATCATCATCGCGACTGGATAAGTCTGTTTCAGGATCGTCTTTTGAATAACGAGCTAAAATTATTTGTCTCTTAATATTTGACTATGATCATATATCAGTGAGACGCGTCATTAGCAGCGTCTGTGAGGCCACTCTCAGCGACATGAGGTCGGTTAAGTCGCAGGTCAAATATAGCTGCCCGCCTCGAGACAGCCAGTCGACCGTCTATGTTTGGAGGAGGAATTAGAGAACAGTGGTTACCTTGTATGTTTGGTCGGCCAGTCTAGTCTGAGCATAACAACTGTAGGTATATTAAGCGTAATTAACCTGACAGCCATATGTTAACGAAAGTTTAATACTTTCGTAC
>DWDU01004519.1:0-10692 GCA_018245575.1 Jemadia suekentonmiller | reverse complement strand
CGTAACTGGTGAATCGTGGGAGTGTTCTACACTCCTCTGCCTACCTCTTCGGGGATTACAGGCGTGATGTTACGTTATAAAAAACTAAACGGTAATTAAAAATATAATTCACCAGTCTCATTTTTTTATTATTTACCTGCAAAACATTGATTAGTATGGCTTTTACTCTACTTTATTAACCTCACCGCATTACTGAGAAAATGTGCCAATTATTAAAACTATGTATTAGTATAACTATTACATAATGACAAACGATTTTTATTTTCTTCCATACGTATATTAAAAGGCTGGTATCGGGCGATTGAAATGAAATTTTCCGGCGTGTGGATTTTAGGGATAACGAAGGTCCCGTACACTCGTAGCTAAGAATGTGACCCTTCCCGAGTTTGCCGGCCGGATTATTGTTTCGAGTACTCCTTTCTTTTTTTATTAATAATGGCCGTCGTTTCGTTATACTTAATAAGGGAGCGCGCGGCTTATTTTTTGAATTTCGAAACAGAGATATAACAAGCGACTCGTGAACGCTGGCGATATTCTCGAGAATCGTATCTTTCCGACGTACTCCTATATTTAATTCCAGTTAGTCCCGGCAGTTGGTGCGGCGTTCAAATTCAGGAAAATGTTTTATAACTATCGTATAACAGTATACAGTAAATGCAGTATACAATAAGTGCAAAATACAGCAATTGGCAAACACATTGTGAAAAATACTGTTTCGTGCAAAATACATTTTCGTTCAAAATACATTTTGTGCATTTTTTTTGCACCTGCACAATTTGTTGTTGCACATGATGACAACAAAAAAAAGGCGCATGTCAAAAGACGGTTGAATGGAGAGAATTAACCGGAGTGCATCCGATGCTGCACAACACATAATTTAATTAAATCACGTCTTTATGACACGCAGTTTAGGTACTTGTTTTTTATATTTTTATTTTTTTATATTTTTATTTTTTATTCGTATTTCTGTATACGAAAGCAGATAAGTCATCGTTCACTTATACAATAATTTGTCTACATTGTCGAGGGAAGGCATATGTCCAGCAGTGGGCTGCAATAGGCTGAATATGATATAAGAAAGAGTTTACTGTTTCAGATTATTGTTTCAATAGCGAAAAAAAATTAGAAAATTGGTTCCCAACACACGCAACGGAGCTCACTGAACTCCAAAACTAATTGGCAATTGAACATCATAACGACCCGACCTCCTCGACCCAGTGTCGCGACTCGCGTGGTAATAGCGCGTCGGAAACTAGGCTAACGAGGGCGATATCTATGAACCCGCTAAAGTTATGACACCGAGAAACTATTATGTCTCGATATTACTGCCATCATATACATAGTACATACATATCTTCACACCAAGTCCTTCACGGTCTAGGTAGAGAGGTCGACTGCCCGATAACTCCACGCTCAACGAGCTCAACGCTTCATTGTCTCCGTAATCGAGCGAGCTCATCCTTTACCCCACCTCACTGAGTATCGATTTTTTCTTGTATGAAGAGGAAGCAGCAAACGAGCAATCAGTGCTCACAAAGGACCCTCGCCACCCGCAGACATTTGCTGCCAGTGTGGACCAGAACCTTAGTAATAGTGTAGGTTAATAAAACATCACACCTGTAATCCTAGAAGAAGCAGACAGAGGACAATAGTATATTCCCACGTTTCACCTGTACAAATACGAGTACGTCTTACCATGGTATAGGTTATAAGCCTATGGCGTTACACCTAATCCAAGTACAGACTCCGAACTACTACTAGTCTGGAAAATTCGACAGTAGTCGACCAGGGAATCGAACCCAGGAGCTCTCGAACAGCACTAGCACCTACAACCACACGACCTGCGGAGGCAGTCACAAGACAACCTATTTACTAGTAGATATATTTGTAATTCAACCTTTGAATTTTAATTCAGTTCATATTTGGCCTAAGAAAGCGGTATAATACAATTATTCTTTATTAGACATCAAATCATAATAGAAAGATGGAGAGACATACAAAAGTCGGTATTACCGCTTACAAGTAAACTTTAGTTAATAACTTCTAGTAATTTACTTTGTACTACTGAAAATGCAGATTTAACGTCCTTATGCTTTGCCACCAAACTACCGTTCTTATCGCGAAAGCCTCTTTACTTAACAACTGATTGTCTTGTCTCAATAATATAAAACCATAAAACAACAAAACCGAAGCAATGCTACTTAATTATCATCATAAACGTAAAAATAAAACGTAACATCACGCCTGTAATCCCCGAAGTGGTAGGCAGAGGAGTGTAGAACACTCCCACTCATCATCACCAACTTATTCCCGACCACTGCTAGAGAGGCCTCGCCAATAGCACACCACTACCGCTATCTTCATATCTTCGCATCTCTCTGCCAGCCACTTTGAAAATGCTGCTTAACATAAGAAAACCTCCAACAAATATTCACCAATCGACTCATGAAACAAGGATTCTGCGACTGCAAAATTTTCTATCTAATTCACACTGATATATGACAGTTAGTGGCACTAACGAAAAGCCCTAATTGACGTGACAATATACCGGCCACAAATATTAGTGAGTGAAACGACATTTTATTCTCGGAGGCGGATAGACGTGGCATGAACAGGCGGCCATTGCAGTACTCACACGACCGACAATGTTTTTGACCAATAATGGTGCTGTGTCCGACTATTGAATCGTGCACATTGCTATGAGTTTTTCAAGGCAGCGTCAATGTTCTATATTTCTTGCTGACAAAGGAATAATAAAAAAAATTATAGATTTTAATATTACCAACAAAGTTCGACAGAAATCCAAACTCATTAGTAACGAAAGTCAACATGACGAAACTTCTCGACCCAGTATATAAGTGGAGTTAAGTGACGCGTAATAAAATGTGCTATGAAATGATGTTTAAAAATATTAAACATTTTCATATTAAATACTCCAAGGAAAGTATATTTTATGAAGTTTTAAAACCTATACATACTTGATGACAAACAATTAAGAAATCAATCTTGAAACATATATGTCAATGGAGAATAAGAGCTAAAAGTACTTATAAATTTGTGTTTATTAATATGTGAATTTAAGTATCCATTAAGAGCATACTAAATTTTGGTTCATTCGTTAAGTAAACAGTTTTAAAGATAAAACGAAAACTAAGTATCACTAAACACTTATATTCTGTACAAAGCAAATCACATATTCGGAAATTATTACTTTTCTTAACATCACTGAAGATCCAACTTCTTACATCTCCAACCTTTTTGTGTAACACCATTTCACATCAGGACTATGGTGAGCGATTATATTAATTTACGATTACAGAACATATTTCCGTATAAGGTTGTTCCAGCTCCATTACCTGCAAATCTCTTCTAATCCGTTATGATGGTGTCGATTGATCTCCATAAGACCCAATCAAGACTTTTCTGAAGCTAACGTAACACATATTCATTGGTATTCCGAACGATGACAATCACTATAAAACTCCCCACTCACACAAGGAACTGTTGCTTGCCGTAATTCACCCCAACGGAACACTCGGAACATTGTTTTCGGACTGTCTATCTCTATACTTATAGCCGCGTTTTGAGTACTCCGTAGCAATATTCATTATTCATTAAACGCTCGTGATTGTAATTAAAACACACAGCTTAAGCTAGCAGTCTGTCCGCGACAGCGCCCCAGTCAGCACTGGTGGACTAAATGAGAAAGATTTCTCCTATTTCTTCCCATTCGAGAGAGAATATAAAACTCTTTTTCGCCTTTTTTTACTTCCAACTTCGTCTTAATATGCCACCCGCTCGGACCTTGGGCTACAGACGCAGAAATCTACCAGAAGTGACAGCGCATCAAAATTTTGCATACTTGTTAACAAAATAGCCATCAAGCCCGACTGTTTATATTTGTTGTATATCGTAAACATGCTTTTTACTCTGGTTTCGAACCCTAATTGTTGAACGTGAGCCAAGAAAAGATTCCAAGGAAATAATTGAAGAGACTTAAAATAAATACATATGTGAAATGTGTAATCAAACACAGACTCATATATAAAAATGTATATATGTATAGTATCTTAGGTTAAGAATAATTTTCTCACGCCTCATACTATGAAACATGTATTTTGCTATTTCAATTTGAAGCTTCGTTTTAGGTCCAAACGTCCAAAATAATGACAAAACGGACACAAGTACGTAATTGTATCATTAGTATTTGTCAACAAGAATATAACACAATCCCATAACTTACTATATATCTTTCGATATTTCAATAAAATTTGTAATACATCGTAGTTGTTGACCTGCACATCTACGAAACATATCTCCCAAGTGTTTAAAGCCTATAAATGTAATAACTTTAATAACAATGCTAGTTGGCTAAGAGTGGTCCTATTTTTTTATTTAAATCTTAAATTTATTCTGTCACGTTAATTATCCGATGCTCAATTCTACCCTAACGCGAATCTTTGGATGGGGTGGTTGTGTTAATCGCGGCCGCCCCCGGTCTTCGTTAGTCTAGAATTAATTCGTTGATAAGATGCCGCGCCTCCCGGCAGTACTGTCTCGAGACTTCAGGGCTGTCTCGTTGGAAAAATTAGGAAAATTACTCTTCAGGCTTACTACCATATTACAGAAATATCAAACTCTTGAGCAACATGTTAAAGAATCAGATAGACGTTGAGGTCATTTCGACCATTATTGTCGTACATTTTGGAGACGTCCTATCCAATATCATACAGTATTTTACAGGGTTCCAATAGATATTAGACCCCTAAGAAGATTTAGTGAATGGGTACTAATCTGGCTTCATTAGAGTAGTCGAAATAGGTACAGTTGTAGGTAGACATGTATTCTTGTCATGTAACATCTTGATGCTACAATAAATTCAGAGTGAAAGATTCTGTGTAGAATGTGTAGTTATGTTGTAGTTCTGGACTATTTCATTCGTGTTAAGTTTCTTAGTACCTCTAGACACAAGATTAGGGAATACGGACGTAATATGTCATTTCCATCCCATCTCACATGTTTTAGTAAATAAAATAGATACATAAACAATGCAAAGAAGTTTGGTATAAACATCCGAAATGCTTACTTTTAATATATTCAATTCGCATAAAGGTCATATTTACAATTTACTACATTCAAATTTTCCAGCAACACCGCAACCCTAAGTCCCAAGAACAAATTAAAAAGACAACCACAGGATCGCCCCGGGGACGAGGGAAATTACACCCCCACTCGCTGACCCTCTTTAATGAACATTGCATATCTTTCCGTCTCCCTCGCTCTTACCGCCCTGTCAAAAGGCAGGATCATTTGTCTCTGTCTAAAATATATTTGCTATGATACCTCATTGTAATCATGACTGCATTTTATACATATAAATATAAATGAGTTCCCGTTCGGAGGAAAACTGCAAACGTGTCAAAGACTCTTGCCAAGTCGCTGGTTGTTGATCCACGGAATAATTAATATTACCCGATATTAACCGACTTCAACTTCCCCTAAAACTGACTGGCAACAATTTTACCCTCGTACAAAACCGATAGTTTAATTATGAGAAACTCTCAACTCTCAACCTTGAAATTTTTCGTCAAGATTATATAATTGCTTCGTTGGATTGCCGCCTTTTCCATAGTGGGACGTAAACGTAACTGGTGAAACATGGAAACGTACTACACTCCGCTGTCTACCTCCTCAGGGATTACAGGCGTGACATATAATTACTTGTCACGAAATTTTATCAATCTGATCAACTCCGTCGTCAGAGTATGTAACTCGGTACTATTCTTACCGAAACCCCAAGTCATTGGTCAAAGTCACCATTGTACCGTACAACATTAAAAATCTTCTAACCTTGTTTAGTACTAAATTAGTTGCAACCCGCGGCATCTCTCTCATACTAATTAGTGCAATTTTTTTCATTAGCACGTTCATCGTTTTGTGATGTGAAAAAACGAACACAATGTTACATTTGCTGCATAAATTATTAAATAATATTTCAAGTCAACATTAATGATACGAAATAATGAATTAAACATGCAACAACTGAAAGGCTGTACATGAGAAAGGACCCTAATTGATACATGTTGCGAACCGATGGCAACACATAATGTAATATTACATTTTTCTCTGTCCTCCCCCGAACGTACACAAAGCCGTGAACATTATCTAGTTCTTTATAAACGCACTATAATAAGTGTCTATTATGTACATCGAGGTAATTTCTCATATTAAACTTTTTTACGTCCCCGCAAGGTGTGAACGAAATGGCACCGTCGAGTCTCAAACACATTACTGAATATAAACGTTACTAATTTTACTCGTAACCATTTGTAATTTTTTCAACACCGAGTACAGGATATTTAGTCCTGCTCTACGCGCTTTTGAAACCAAAGGAACAATGGGTATTATCTGTATTTATATTGACTTAATAAATAACTGAATTTTTATATTTCGTTATAATGTAATATGTCTAATGTAATGTACGTCATATTCGTATTACCAATGATAACTGAATATTAATGTAAAAAAACTTGTAGTACATAATAAAGTCAATAATTCATAAACAATATAGGTACTAGTTATCTTATAGATGTTCAGATATTATTATATTATTCAGAACGTGTGGCTAACCGATCAAAGGTGGACCAGGACTTGTCCCCACAGACGAGAACTCCTGGAAACTCTACCTTGGGCCTCACTATGTAACTTGACAATAAATATCGCACAGGAAGTATAAACGATATCGAAAAATATTAGAATGTTGATGCGAAACGTGCAATTGTATAAATTAGCAATAACTCGTGAATTTCTATTTACAACAGAAACTGTTCGTGTTAATATATGTATTTCCCGACTGGTATACCTACTCATAAATTATGTCAGTACACCTTCCAGTCGGTCCTAGGTTCGATATGACTTCCCATTTCCCTTATTTCGTGTGCAATTTTTTCTTGAACTTTCTGATTTCATATAATTGTGTATAATGTTTTCCTCTTAGAAATTTTGAGTCCTACTGTGGCTTTGAGTGTTAAGGGATGTTAATTTAATCCTTGACATATACTGACACTTCTTAGAATACAGTAAAGGGGTTTGCTTAACGTGAAATATAATATACTTATGTATGTATTTCTACAATACTCCTAATATGACATAAATAGTCTCTTTCGGTTAGTCCACACCAGTAGGCTCAGTGAACAACAGTTTAAATTGATTCGCTTACTTAAAGTCTTTTGGCTTCATTATACACTATCATTACAAAATAACGATCTGCTGAAAGATAGCCTAACAGTTTGAAATTTGACCTCTCACTGCAGGAGACTTGTTAAAATCTTGGCGCACATCTCTTTTCAAAATGTGCATTTTAAGATTAAATATCCCTTGCTATACAAGCGGAGGAAAACATCATGAGGAAAACCTGCACGACTTGGAGTTTTAAAAAATTGTTTTCTACGGCGTGTGACGTCTACCAACCACTTGGCCAGCGTGGCAGTATATGGACTTATCCTTCTCATTCTGAGAAGAGACCCATGTTCCAATTGTTGAGCAATAAAAAATGCCGACAAAAAAGAGAAATCTTATGACTGAAACAATCCAAATCGATAACAATACCTAGTTATAACTTAATGTACAGATATAAATAAATGATTACACACTAGGACGGACGGAGCGAGCAAAGTCTCAAACACACACGGCCACGACAGAGTACAATTGACACGTATGGAAACGCAAATATCCAAGCAACGCTCGCAATAGAGCCCGGCGAAATGCAGTTCGCGGAAGCTGCGGCAACAAGGTATTGTTTACTAATATGGCCGCTAATTGACACGTCGAGAGCGCGCCTCGCGCGGCCGACAGTGCGGCGCCTAATAGCGGCAGTGAAGGCTTTATTACCCCTATTTCGTGGTGAGAGAAAATTGTTTTTGTTTGTGCTTTTTTGTTATCTTTATATGTATGCATATATTGGACACTGATTAAGCTATACCCGTTTATAACTACATGCCGATTTATACATAGAAATGGAAATTTTTGGTACCTTGTAATAGAACATGTTAGAAGTGGTTACAAGCTGGCACAAGTTCTTTTGAATAAAGAGAGTAGCCATAATGGCTGCTACCACCCATCTAGGATGGCCCAAAGAGGATCATAGGATAGGACTATTAGCGTCAGTCTAGACAATATAAGTTATTACACCGCCCTTAATTTTCAATATTAAGTGAGCCATACTGTTTCGACTAACCTTATAATTTAACTTAAAAGATGGATGACCTAACGAACGATGAACCTAACGCAATGTAACCAAAGGCTTCTATTAATAGATTGTTACAATTACTATTATTAGAATGTCACACCAGGTCACTTATTGGGTACACAGACACCACCGAGTAATTGTATCATTGATACAGAATAATTGTTTTAAAAAATTGTTTCGTAGTCCACAAAATACTTCATAACGTTCCCTTTGTATCAATTCTCTCAACAATTTGCCCGTCGCGTAGTCTACAGAATAAAATACATACATCAAATTAATACCGACTCGGTAAAAGCAGCTTATGTTAAAAATGTAAGTAGTCTTTGAAATACCTCATATTATATGTCGTATATATGTATTGTAAGAGGTAGGCAGAAGAGTGGTGTATACTCCCACGTTTCATCAGTTACGTTTACGTCTCACTGTGAAATAGGTGGTTAGTTTATTGTTATACACCAGGCACACATCCGACTCTAAACCACTTCGATAAAATGTAAGTTAGAAAAATCCAGTAGTGCCCAAGCCGGGATTTGAACCTGGGACCTCTCGATAGGCAGTCTAAGCATATATATTTATTTTATCAATACGTCTAAAATGAATAAAAAAATGAATAAAATAAAAATGAAATGAATAAAAAACGAACGAGTTGAAATCACCGGTTTCGATCGCGTTCCGTCGGACAGAGTGCCAGATAAAACTTTTGATGATCACCAAAGGGTTATAGATCTGTAAACTAAATATAATATGAACTAAATATTCATGCCAATAACGACCTATTCACGCAATATTTATAGGACATAATTTATTAATAGGACATATACAATAGGTCATATACATACATGATATGAATCATGATCTACATGATACGATATGAAAAACTATAACAAAATCTGTATTTAGCGGTAGGTAATTTTACAAATCCCACTGTGATATTTCGATTTGACGTCAATATGATTCGATTTTCATAAAGTTATTTTACACGAACAGCGATGTACTGACGAGTAAAAAAGTGTTATGACACCGATGTACTGACGAGTAAAAAAGTGTTATGTGACCTCGAATAAATTAATTGAATGCGGGACAGCATTCACACCGCATTGCCACCACACAAAATTACAGAATTAAGTTGTCATAAATGAAATTAATTGAATTGCTCGCTTGGAAGCGTATTAGTGAGGTAGCAAATGGTAGAAACCATTGTACACCTTGTTTTCATGTTTGTAAGTGAAGTAATTGCCTGACAATTTTTTAATCCATTAATATAACAGAATTCTATTTCCGGTGATTGACTACAAAAAAACAGCTCCGCTATAAATATACACATTGACGAGGCATCTCAGTATTCAACAAACAGCCCGTGGTTGATCTAGGACGGAGATTCGATGATATCTAAAATAGGTAGCAAAAGTCAGGCCTAATCACTGCTATGCTATAAATATAATGACTCTAAACAAACTTGAGTAACCAGCAAAGTGTCATAGGTCACAGTCTGTACAAAAAAGAAACATGAGCGTACATTAAAAACGAAAATTACTATTCAATAGAGTCACTCCGCCCACACATATCGTGAATGCATTCTATTATTGACAACGCATTAAAACTCATATTGCGAACTGTGTCAGTTCTGACATATAGCATGGGTTAAATTAGTTGAGTTTGGCCGTATATTGCAATACGTCAGACAAGGTCGTCGGATCAAACAGGGCACATGTCTCGTTGGCAGCCTCCAGAGGGCGCTATGTGATTGATGCGCGGTAATGACTTATGTAGGGTTGTCAGCTAACGAATGTACTTGATGTATTGTTATGAACACGTTGATGGAAAATGTCATGAGGAGCCTCTAACTTCAGAGTCTGAGTACATAACATATAAATGTAATGAAACGTAAATGCGTGTTATCTACGAGCACTCTGATATAAGGCTCGTCCTACATGATAAGAAAAGAGAGAAACTTGAACTCTAAACAGTTCGTCATAATATGCATGTGAGATCTATCAGCATTTGGTCAATGTTAAAGTTTATGATCTAAAACGAAACTCGTATTAATAAATAGACAATAGAAAAGTTGATGATGATATTTATAAACGTAACTTCACGTCTGTAATCACTGAAAAGGTAGGCAGAGAAATGTAGTACATTCCCTCGTTCCGCCAGTCACGTTTACGTCCTACTATGGAATATGTGGTGTTTATAAACAATATGATTTCAATATAAACGTTACATAAAAGATAACGGATGTTAGACGATCTCTAGTTACTTTATTTATAACAACTTTTGAATTTATAGGTTTATAATATATGCACTGTTATATAATATATATGTTTATAATATATATCAATTTACAGGTTTATAATATATGCTCACTACAAAAAATGTTCTAATTTAGATTTTCTAGTAGTGGCTCGGAGTCTGGATATGTGCCCGATGCATGGCAATAGGCTCAC
>DWDU01004518.1:0-10692 GCA_018245575.1 Jemadia suekentonmiller | reverse complement strand
TATGCATATATATATGGATATATATATGCATATATATGTATGACTATAATTCTCCTAACACGGCCCCAATAGGTATACGTGCAACAAAAAAAATTTATATATATTATTACCTAAGAGAAAATATTATTGAACGCTAGATTTGTAGTTAGTGAAAATGCATGGGTGATTCTCGTATAGAGTATTTTTTTTATATTAGCGAATGTTCTAGAGATTTGATAATTAGCGAATTTAGATATCACGGGAATCGGGTAAGGAGCTGTTTCGATGTCCCGTCGATATTACGGGACTAAAATCTGGATAGTATTCTATGCGTTGGCATATGTACTCCGTCTTAATGATTTACTTTTGCTCCTCAAATCCTGAATGTACAAAATACTTGGGACACTGCATAGTGTATTCAGCTAGATGTTTGTTTTTTTTTATTAGGATGCGCTTAGGTGTTGTACCTTCCGCAAGACTGGAAATGTTTCTCTTATAGTTTAATAGAGTTTATATATTTAGCGTCGAGTGTAGCTATTATAATATTGACAGCGAACTTTTCATCGGAAAAAAAAAGTTTCCGATTTAGTTTTCTTTTTAAGTTTCATGTGTAAGACTAGGTTCCTCGATGGCACAAAAACTTGAGTTCCCTCGGGCGCACTCTGAGAGCTTAGTTAAGTGAACACGGATCAATAATAGAGCTTTATCGAGTTTGATAAGAAATTACTGTTGGATAATTGTAGAAAGAAAAATGAAACAGACAAACGTACACAGTGTTAATGAATTAGATATTTCTAAAACACAACTTTAGTCAGTTGTGCAATATTGTCGTATCGTACTTGATGTTTCGAATCTATTTTAAGCGACGCTAGCTGTTTAGATTGTGTCGTTTCGGTGTATTTGCCTCTTTAGAACTACATAGATAGTCGACAGTGGCAGTTACGGCTCTAAGCTTTTTTTAGTAATATTCTGTTAGTTACATGTCCACGATAAAACCGTGCATGGTTAATGAATTCTCGTGTAGAACATATATAATGTACTTTGTAGCATAATTATCGATGTGTCCTTTGTAACTTGGTGTGCGGTGTTGGTAGTTAATCGTTGGTTATGATACGATTTCGATGTCTTATGAAGGATAGTTGTTATGGCACCGCGTTGGGCGCCAAAATATTTCGTATGCACAAATACTCTATTCTAATAAAAATGTTTTAATCACTGTTTTTTTTATATATACGTATATACTAGGGAAGCTATATGGATGTTTCTATATGTTGCAAATGTTAATATTTATAGTGGAAATGAGTAAGGACAATAAAAATTAATCGTCCTGCTTTAATGGGAATCTATTGTGATAAGGTGAGAGCCAGTCGCCGGCGGCGCTTCTAGGAACGACCACCACGATTATAGTATATCTTACTCTACATAGTTTAAGTTAACATTGCTTCTATGAAGTTGTTGCCGTAACACTAGACAGTTCTCTATTGGGTATTTAGTGGATTTTATAATATGTCTCGTGGCGTTGTTCAGCGTGCGTTATATAGTGTTAACTAATATTTTTGCTACAACCACTTCGCGTACAGTAGGTACTGTCCAATTTATAGGAATGGCATTATGAATTTTGATATCTGATGAGGACCAAAATCTGGTTTTTGTTTTTTTATTTTTACTTTTTTTGTATTTAATTGAGCTGATGGCGAATGGAAAATACAGGATTTATTTTGCCAGTTCCTCTTAATTGTAAGTGAGAATTTTTAAAATATTTTTATAGTTATAAGTCTGTCGATGAATTAAGTTTTTTTGTACATTGTAATTACTGTGGTAAGTACGGTAAGCGAATCATCGCCTTTATCGTTCGATATCGCACTGGAAGTTATAGTTCTTATAACGGTACGTCAACGTTCACGATCTCTTGTGCGATATTGAATGATGCTAGGGTTGTCTGTCGCCATGGGTACACAAGTATTAAAAAACTCATGTTACGAAAGCACTGGAGATACTTTGTTTTACTGTGTTTCGGTTTTTATTTTTTTTCTCTGGCAATTAAAATAAATGCCTTCACATTAGTTACGAACATGCGTGAAACGATTAGTAACTATTTTTATTGTGGTGCTACGCCTTTCTCCGACACCAATAATGTATTTTTTAATTTTAAGTTGTAAGTGACACTGTTTATTGTTTTTTTGTCAACTGAACGTTTTTCTAATGCTCCTTTTTACGGTAACCATTTTATAATCTCATACGACCAGTCAATAAAATTTCATTCATTCTTGATACAAATTCCACATACGTTTTTTTAAAATCGTTTCTATTCGCTTATGTGTAACATTAAAATTGTGAAGTTCTGGTTTCTTAATTCAATTAATTGGGCCGGTTCGAATTAATTCGCAACGACATTTTCAACGGTTCGATCTTTTTAAATTAAGAAATCAGTTTTATTTTTTCATACTTTTTGAAGTAGACGTTCTGGAATGCCGAATTTATGTAAGAGATATCAGTAGATAAACAATTTTCTTAATGTAATGTATAAATGTGTAATTACAATAGCTTTTGATGTAACTTGGTGTCTCTGTCTAGCATTTCGTGTCCACCTGCGCGCACACGTACACACTGCCACACGAAAATGTCAGTTTCAACTTCTATTTTTGAAAATGGCATTATATCGTTTTAATTTTCTACATTTCTTGTTATTATTTGTGTTTATTACAATGTCGCTACGTGGGCAAACGTATGTTTATATGTATTATGTTTTAGACGAATGAATGTATAAACTTCACTAGTCCTTACTCGTTTTAATGAGTAATATCATTTTATCTGTCTGTTCTCGTGCAGCACTTTGGTGGTTTTAATGTACTAACTGAGTGATACATATTGTATGTAACTGTATCTTTAACGAGCTTATTGTAACATAATACACTATCGACGCGATGATTTTTATTATGATCGAATGATTCTACACGTCGTTATTTTTACCACCGGTCCAGCAGTGGCGGCAATTCAACCGTGATTTGTGGAATTTTAAAATTCGAACGTTACTGAAGTTAAGTCAGTGGGTATATTTTTATAAATTTTCGGTCTACGCGGCTGTTTGACTACAGACTATCTATGCGTTTCACGTTGTCAATATGAACATAGACAATGAATTTTTTATTTAATGCAATTCTCTGTAAACTTTAATATCCACTGTCGGACACATCACTCCTCTCAGAATGGATACAGTTAAGGCCTGCCACGCTGGTCAAGTGCGGGTTGGCATACTCCAATAAATATTTCTTTTACGGTGGAAATCACGACGTGTATTTTCGAGTACACTTCATAGTAACGTAAAAAAAAGTATTTAATAAAATTGAGCATTTGCTGAAATGTTTAAGATATTTTCGAAATAAAAAAAAATGCCAAGTTCACGCATTTGGACCAAGGAGTAGTAATGGTTAATTCGATAAGTGTAGTTCGTTCACTCGCTGATATCTGAAGTTTTAAAAAATACATAATACATATATGTTGGGATGTGTGGTGATGATAAAATGGAACAAAAGATATTTTTTAAAATAGTTTGTCTCGAGTTTTCACTTTAGTATTGATGTTCACGCGTATCTTTGTGATCAGTGTTTTAGATTATTGGCATGTTTAATTCAATACAGACTGATTTTACAGATTTTACATACTAGCGATTTGTAAACGTGTCTAGCAAATATATGCACGAGCATGTGGCACAAGTTGTTTAAAAAAAACTTTAAATTAATATATTTTTTTAATTTAATACTAACAATTACTATTACTATAGTTCGGGGTTCTTAATAGTGATTTAGCTATATGAAATATTGATTCTTATCGGTACTGAGATTATATTGAATTGATCAAAAAATTTAGATAATATTGAATCAATACTTTAGCACAACATTTGTTGTATCTAACCTCCATGCTATTGCTTGTTTCTAAAACATACGTCAATTTATTGTGTGGTGTGCAGATAGCATTAAGTGCTTTGAAGA
Organism: Jemadia suekentonmiller; assembly: GCA_018245575.1. NCBI lineage: Eukaryota > Metazoa > Arthropoda > Insecta > Lepidoptera > Hesperiidae > Jemadia > Jemadia suekentonmiller. The sequence goes on along the minus strand of DWDU01004518.1, from coordinate 6,724 downwards.
ACTAAGTACTATGTCCTATTTCTGCAGTACTGTTTTGTTAATGTTTCTAAACAAACAAACTTTGAGCTGCTACAATTACTTATATAATATATATACAATTTACATAAAAAATGCTCCAGTGTCACTTGCGATATAACAGTTTCGTCATGTCACGTTGGCAAAAGTTTACTAAATCACTAGTGTGGAATATCAGTTAGGACAGATGTTGGCTATGTGTGATGTGGCGGTAGAGGTGGTGGTGAGTTGCCTCGCGCAGTGTTACACGAGGGTAGTTATGCGCCAAATGTCTGCGTCGGTATCTGGCCGCAAGCTCAATATTTAAAAAAATTGTCTATGCCTCGAACACCAGTCCTTTTAGTCAAATTAGTGTTGCATGTCAAAATAATCATGGCTTATTTAAATAAAATGTCATGAAAGTTGAAAATTTCAATACAATCGTGACAGGATGAATAATTCTTATGTGCGTTTGGTTTAGAAAAAATGTTTCAAGGCATATGCACAATTTTGACGTCAGTATTGCACATAGCTACCCCGAAGTTTAGTAGGGAATACAATGGCTCTTAGGTGTATTGGTGTTAAATCTAGGTCATTGATTAGTGTACTAGGTACATGCCTGAAACCCGCTAGTGTCCCATCGCAGTACAGTGCGGAGTTGTATTGTGTGTCAAAGCCAAGTTGTTTGTCCAAAAGATGTGATGTGTTTTTTATACGTAAGATTGCTAGGGTACGTATATTTCAATATTCAGTAGTACATGCTAGACGCAGTCTTGATTTTATTTCTCTTACTAATGATTTGTTAATGTTTTGGCACTGTATTAATTACCTTCTGACAAAAAATATATAATGAAGAAAATTTGGGTGTACTTTTATTTTCAACTCCTTCAAATGATTTTAAAGGAACTATATTATAAAGATCCAGTTTAATCTAGTGCGCTAAAGAAAACATGATAAAAAGCTTCCCTATTGTCAATTTGACAATATCATTCAATGTAGATTTGCGTGTAACAAACAAGTGCATGAGTTTCACAAAACGTAACATCACGTCTGTATCCCTGAAGCGGTAGGTCGAGCATTGTAGAATACTCCCAAGTTTCACCAGTTACGCTTACGTCCCACCATGGGTTAGGTGGTGAGCCTATTACCATACACCTGGAACATATCCAGACTCCGAGCCACTACTAGAAAATATAATTTAGAAAAAATTAGTAGTTCCCGACCCGGAAATTGAACCCAGGACCTCCCGATCCGCATTCGCCCATGCAACCAACACGACCATCGAGGTAGTGTCACACACAAAAGTATCAATATGATTATGAACATTTCAAGTTAATTTGTATTGATTTTGCTAAGATTGGCTAAAGATAAGATTTAGTGTCTAGTTGATTTACAATTTGAAACATTTAGAGGCAAATCGAAGCAGAATTTGTTTTAAGTTTTCGATCCGTAAATTCATAATACATATCTAATCATTATGTATATGTATCTATTTTTATGCGACCTTGCTATTATAGAAACTACAAATTAAATCTTATTCGAATTACTGAAATATTTAAGTACTTTCCTATTAGTAGTACGACGATAAATATCTGCGCTTTGTAATGATCAAGTGAGTTATAGAAATTGTCAAAGTAAACTGTCAAAAATTTCCTCATAAGTTAGTCGTATAGTAAAACTATAGAATAACGCTCTGCCGTTCTGTTTTGTTTGTTTTGGATGCTTGCTCAAAATAGCTTAAGATCAACAAAAGTGTTTATCAGATCATCAGAGGTGGGGCGAAGAAAGAATACTGTTGAAAAAACGATAGTATATCTAGTAGTTATTGAGGATATTGTGTTCTGGAAAAAAAAACTGGATTTAACTGTAATAATAAGACGCAAGACATTTAGACCTGTGCGTTATTTGCAAGTGTCGACAACAAGACCGAGAACTATAAAATGTAAAATTTATGTATAAACAAGTGCATTATTGATATAATCTATAATCTATTTCCAGTGTGCCAGAGTTAACATTATAATCATTCGAAAAATGGCTTTTTTAAAAAGCATTGTACATTCTGAAACTAGTTCTTGTATACATCACCATGAATTTAACTATGAAGAGACTAAGCTGGCTTTTAACCAAGAACTAGGATATGTTCTTCTTTGTAAGGCATTAACGTACAGGCTGGCACGCAATAAAGAAGACATTCAAAAGATTATAGATGAAATTAAAATTGGGTCAACACAATACCAAGTCAATTTCACAGAAACATGTCAAGTGGTCAATGAGAATGACAAAGACATTCTTAGTAAACTGGTAATTACCGAGGAACCTTACTTTGTGAATAAACAAATACTACCAGTAGATGAGACTTTTGATGTATTGGCTGAGGTTCACATGCTTAATCCTCAGCTAGATGTAAATCTCATACTTTCTACATTGTCTAATTGTTATGTCATGCCGGATTTAATTGAATTGTTCCAGAAGGCTTGCAGGGGTTGTAAATTAAACAAAAATCTGTACCTATTTCCCACATACTCAACAATTGCTGAAATGGCTGTTTTTCCACTACAGATATCAGATTGCTCAAATTTTCATAACATTTTTTTGTATGTAGAAAGGAACACGAACCTTGTACTCTTAAGGCCACTTAAAACTAACACCCCTGAAGAAGTTGCATTTGAACTGCTCATGATATTGTGTGATTTTGGTTTACCCCAGTTTTTTAATTGCAATAACAAATTATTTTTTAATTATGTTATGGCTGTCCTATCTTCACTTGAGCTACCATTTAAGATACCTATGTTGTTCACAGCGTGTGAGAGACATAAGCTTAGTCTAATGTCCCATAAAGCCACACAAATGCTTAATGATTGGATGAGTAAGTCAAAGAGCCAGAACTGGGGTATAGGAGCACATATAGTACAATGGATAATGAATACAAATGAGGTGCATGAAACATATATAAGGTCTAGAATTGTAATTGGACCACTATATTCTCCATACCATGCTATGTTTGGTATGTTGCCTCATACAAAGTTAATTGAATTTAATCTGAATAATAATAACACTTCAGTCCCTCAGGATGAGAAATCAAAAACGTCTTTAATTGTTTGCTCTCAATGTAATCGACCAGTGTATAAAAAATATATATGCCATTATTGTAATGAGATTTGCCATATTACATGTTGTGAGAGAATCGTAAAAGAGGGAGGAGAAATGCCGATGTTTATAAATATATGTCTTTCTTGTGTTCCTCTGTAGAAGCAGTGTGATGAAGATATTATAAAAGTATAAGACATACCTGTTTACCAAATAAAATTGAGGAGATACATGCAATATATAGTCTAAAAAAGATTGAAATAAGATATAATACATGAAAAAGAAAAAATGTATAAAAACATGCTAGGTACATGTCTACTTCATTCAACTGCAATAAGCTGGTTAGTGAATGGGGTGATTTTTCTATAAAAATGCATGTAGTACCATCTATTGTCTGTATTAAAGTTGTTTTGATAAAACGAAAATCTAGTAAGGGTCCATTTGTACTATGTAAAATGCACTGTAATCCAGAGAAGCACAGTGTTTAAAGTATGTGTGCATTTAAAACAGAAATTAAAATATAAGTATGACTTCATTACTGGTCTTATTTGAATCATAAATGAAATCATTCCATAGAACAAAACCAATGAGGTGAAAGCATTTTTTTTGAGGTTCCTAAGACATGCTAAGTCATACAGAAATAAAAACACTTAACATACATAATGATAATTTATTAAAATCTACATTTATTTACATGTAAACATTTGTTCACTCTTCAAAATTTAATGTGACTTTGCCAAGTTTCCCTTTAGGTACATCGATAGAAGGTAGTGTGTTAATAATTATGCCCGTGGCAACAGTTACATTGTTCTCTCTGATTGTGAAGGGTTGACCCAACGTCATCACCATACCGTCCAGCAGTGTCATGTATACATCGGCATGGTCACCTGGCATTAGCATTTCCATTGGAGGTTCTGTAATGGATTAAAAAGACGATGCATAGTAAAATATTTTTTGCTCATTACACACTCGAGCTCTAGTCTGAACTAATTACGATTACGTCGAACTATAGTCTGATGACGTACCAAACTACGTAATTATCCTATTGTATCCATGAATCCAGTTAGTATTCGCATCTATTATTATCTATTATATTGACGGTTTTATTTTTAAATGACTTTTTTTGACTTCATCCCTCAGAAGGCTGAGTGTGAGTTAATGAATCCGGTTAGAACTCTATCGTACTATCAAAATATAGTCTTCAATCAGAGACATCTTATATGCGAAATAAACGATGTTTTTGATCAGTGTCAAATCTTGAGATACCTAAGTCAATCCTACAGGCAATATTCCATGTTCCGCTGAACATCTGTTGCGAATATTTGGAAAACACTGGCTTCTTTCGGCCGCCTTCGCTTGTAGACAGGAAATAAATCTGAAACGCCGAATGACACAAATTGCATGAACAGAACCATGATAGAACGGATTAATACATAATATAATTGTAATGAATCGATAACTCAACGGTCGCCATTATTGTGCAACATTTAACACTGCTTGAGATTCACATTATATAAGTACCTATGCTTAAATTATAATGAAACAATAATTATATACCTATCGAAATAACGTTAAGGGCATATTAAAATCACCTTTACTATACCTTGGCTTTATAATGGTTACTGAGTTGAACAGTCTTCGCCGCGCACAGAAGCATTCCAGTTTCAACGGATTTAATTTTCAGACCACGCAGCAATACGCCCACATTGTCACCAGCGAAGGCCTTTAGAACATCATTCGATAAGTATAACCTGGGCCTCTTTAAATTTAATGTGAATAGGTATTTACTAGGCAAGCATAGGCCACATTTCCATTAGGCAAAATTATGGACAAAAGCTAACCTATTCAGTATTATAAAAAACCCGGACCAAAATATTTCTTTTGAATTCTCAATGACATCAGAAAATATTATTCAAATATATTTCATGATCAACATTAGCCTGTATTAATCCAATAATCCACATAAGCCGCCCCTGGGGGGTTTATGTTCATAATCTCCACACTGCATAAAGTATGAATTTGAATAAGTTGATAAGTGGTGTGCTATTTGAGAGGCTTATTTTGCAACACTGAACAGGAGTAGACTGATGATGATGATAAATAAGTTCATTATGTCGTACCTACGTAGTATATTCGAATAATTTTATTACGTAATATTTTATTTTTTTATTTATAATATATACAAAAGAAAATAATGCTAATTTCATGAAAGGGTGTAAACATAAACTCTTTTGAGTTTTACCGTACACCCTGCGCCGTCGACTAGCTATACAATTATAAAAAAAAACAAAAAAAATATTAGTAGGTGCAAATCTCATAGGTAGTAAGTAGTAATACTGTAGTACAATATAAATGAAGGAAGTTTTGATGAGATAATGAGCGATACAATATATTTTAATAATTTCATTAACTGTAACTGGATTGTTATCAATAAACTAATTTAAAAATTAATATTTCGATGTTCCTTGTGTGACAAATTATAATTATCAATTAAAACCATCCTTTCAAAATACATTAAGTTATAAATCAGAAAAAGGACTTATGTAATGTATGTACCATTACTATTAAAAAGTGTGTTTACCATGTGAGAAAGAGTGAGCCAGGCTGATGTCTGATAATGATGTCTTACCTCAAAAACACTTCTTTTAAATATTTGCATATCTGATAATGATGTTTTTATATTTAATCCAAAACCCATTAGTTCAGCTTCATCGTTTTTCTTCATAATCCCTCTCTGTATAGTCCCAATGACCACAGTGCCTCTGCCTGGCACAGTGAACGCGTTGTCAATTGGCATGAGGAATGGTGAGGTTAAATCCCTGACTATCTGTGGTATGTAGGTGTCCATGGTATTTAGAAGCTTTCTTATTGAAGGCACCCCTGAAAATATACAAATTATGTATAAATATATATGTGTATATAAATATAAATGTGTATATAAATATAAATGTGTAAAATATGTGTCATTATAATTTATTGTAACTAATGCAATATAAGCATTTTGCATTAATTAATGGGTAACACCATGTTAACTCTTGGTTAAAGAACTTGAAATATCTAATGAAACAAAATGTAACATGAAGAGTACTTTTACTAGTACTACAAAAGCTACTTTTACCAGTACTACTAAAGCTACTTTTACCAGTACTACTAATACTACTATTACTATGTAGTACTACTAATGCTACTACTGCTACTACTTTGACTGACCCATTGGTGCAATGGTTAGTGAACCTGATTGTTGCACCAGGGGTCATAGGTTTGATACCCACCCAGATTAAATATTTGTGTAATGAGCGAAGTATTTGTTCTGTTTCTGGGTGTAATAAAAATATCTATTTAAATATATATATATATATTTAAGTATATATTTATATTTCAGTATATATTTAAGTATATATGTAGTTTATCAGCCATCTGGTTACTATAACACAAGCTCTCTTGATATTTACTTTGGGATCAGATGGCTGTGTGTGGAGATGTCCCAAGATAATATTATTATTATTTTTACTATTACAGTACTCTTAATACTACTATAAATAAATATAAATATCTTGGGATCTCCGCACACGGCCATCTGATCCCAAACTAAGCGTCAAGAGAGCTTGTGTTATGGTAACCAGACGGCTGATAAACTACATAT
>DWDU01004517.1:0-10693 GCA_018245575.1 Jemadia suekentonmiller | reverse complement strand
ATAAAATAAATAATAAATAACATTGAACATGAAAATAAATTATTAGCGTTATCATCCCTCATGAACCGTTCTAAATCATTTCTATTATTAATTGCCCATAAATATGCTAAATGCAAAAATATAAATAATTTAATCGTGTAAGGCGCAAAGCGTACTAAGTCAATGGCCCGAATAGATTGGAGCCCGGGTAAGTTGTCGAAATAATTATGCGATATTTTAAGCTAACCTTCTTTTTTTGTCTGATACTTACTTTAATACATTTGATTAACATTCTATATTACAATTTAACAGTGTTTTATATTATTATATTAGGATATCTCCCAACGCGACAATCTAATCCAAAAAGAGGACGAAGAGAGCCTGTGTTATGATAACCAGACCGCGACTAATACATATACTAATCTAGACGTTTCATACATTTACATATTGACCAACTACTTGTGCTCAGCACAAACCTTCGTCCTGGGTTGGAACCGAACCCACGACCCCTGGTGTCAAGTGAAACTGAACGTTTAAAACTTTTGTACCGACAAAATAACGATCAAATGATTCATGGCCGTTACGAGATTAGGGTTAATTAAGGGTAGCGATTGCTGGTCGGATGTCACAAATACGTGAATAAATAAACAAAAATGATTATTAATTGAGATGGTCGTTAATATTTGTCAAGAGCTCCTTCAGGTTGTCGAGGATAAATTAGTTTCAGTGCGAAATATAATTAAGGTATTATTAAAGAGGCGGACCTCTTCAAAGATATAAGGTAAATTAGTATGATAACGCTCTATTTTAATTCATTTCGGAAAGTTGAAATTATTTGGTTGATAAAAATAATTTTAGGATTTTCATTTTTTTTAATAATTTATTTAAGGATTTGTATTTTTTGAATTTGTATTACAATATTGTTTAATGCACAGTCGTCCGAGCAGTCAATTCACTATAATTTTGCTGTGACCTTATGTTAAAACTAAACATTTTCGAATCCGGCTCGTTGCAGTGACGGTATAGGCAAAGGTGCTGGCTGCGGATGGATACGAAGAGTTGAAGATCAAGGCCAAGTGACGTGCACTTGAATAGGCCTATAACCAACAGTGGACGGGAATAGGCTAATCGTGATGCTAATGAAACATCAAAAACGACACAATAAACATACGAATATGTTTCCATGAATTCCATAATAACAGCGCGTGGAGGGCAACTCATCTTCATTGTAATGTAAGATCGTAACATCACCTGAAAGCCCCAAAGAGGTAGGCAGAAGAGCGTAGTGCAGTCCCACGTTTCACCAGGTAAATTTAAGTCCCACTATACAATACATGCTGAGTCCATTGCCATATGTACACCGGGCACATATCCACACTCCAAATCACTAAGAGAGAAAATCTAACTTTGAAACATCCAATGGAACCCTGCCTTGTTCACTAAGGTTCAATGCTTAAATACTATTAACTCTTGCTTACACGAAACACACTGGTAAATAAGTAACGTAACTGGTAAGTAACTGGTAAGTAACTGGTAATAAGTAACTGGTAAATAAGTACAGCGAGAAAGTGGAACGTGCATAAACAATATCAAAATGGTTCATGATTACCGGCTCTTACTCAGCATTGTTAAGACTTGTTATCGGATACACGACCGTTTGTTCATAACTCTCGATCAACTGACATTAATATAATCATAAATGTACTATTATAACAATGTTGAAAGACGTTAAAGACCGGTTGCAGTATTCAATTCAGTTACTATTTATTGAAGTTAGTTTATGGCAAGTGTTTAGTTAAAACGTCCGGCTTAACAATGGGTGACAAATTATTAATTTACAATAATGAACCATGTCATCATCATCAATCATAATTTAAAACTTTTCACAATAATGCGTATAGCTTCTGTTATTTCAGTCAGCCTTAATACATATTTATCATTCAATTCAATTCGGAATTAATGTTACGAGTACGTAAGTTCACACCTGTAATTCCCGATCAGATAGACAGAGGAGTATAGTTTAATGCCACGTTTCACTAGTTATCGTACTACCCACTATAGGTGGTGAGTCTATTATCATACAACGAACAAAAATCCAAACTCCACTATTAAAAAAATTAATTAGATAAATCTAGCAGTGCCCGGGATTTGAACCAAGGACCTCCCGATCGGCAGCCGCGCTTGTAACCAACACGACCGACGAGGTAGACACTTCAAGACATGTAGAAGGTCTTAGCGCATAAAGTATATAGTCCGTCAAAGTTAAACATTTTCGCTTTTGGTTTGAGCCTGACGCGAAGAGTCGTCATTTGGTGAGTGTCCTTTAAAAGAGATTGTTAGTAGTGAATGTTGCTTCGGAAAATTCTGAATAGTATTGGTAAATAGGGGTCCAAGTTTTTCTATATATTTTCGACCGTATTCAAGTGAGTAGAATGGTTAATGAATTTAAATGGTTCTTGATTACCCACATTATCACAATCACTGACAACCCTCTTGTCGTACTGTTATTGGATTACGGGCCTTCTCTTAGTATCTGCCACGCTGTCCACGCGGGTTAGCTGACTTAAATAGATTACGATACAATAATAAAATCATTTAATATTCTAGGAAAATCCAGTCTGGCAACATAGTACGTGCGAATAATGTACATTTAAAATGTATATACGATTATATTATTTCAACAATCAAGCATGAAATGATGTAGATATGGTTAATTCGATAAACATTTTAAATAGAACAGTCACCTCGTATGGACATATTTGGAAATATCTAAAATCGCAAATAAGGCGTATCGCTCTAAGCACTGTAAATGGGCTCTTATCACTTGAATTAACTTTGATCCCTCACCCTCAAACCTTTTGAATGTCGGCTTGTATCTGACGTGGAGAGCCATCAATTGATGAGAGTATTGTAAGAGCGGAGAGTGCTCGTGCAGTATTCCAGTTGGAAATGCTTTGAATATTATCTGCGGAGTAAAGAGAGATGTACCTATACGAATTTCTTTTTCTACGCTCGAGTGGAACCCTTGACTTTTTAGGGACACATCTGGGCTCGCGATAGTGGTTCTGTCAAGTCAACGCGGTCGGGAGGAGCCGCAGTAGCAGTGTTGACCTAAAAATATATATACATGTATATATTTATATAAAATCTGGGATTCGGGTTTTGGTAAAGTTGATCGTGTCATTTGCTGAAAAAAGTATGAAGAAAATTGTCTATTTGATCGGTCATTAAGTGTTAACTTTTGAAGACTGCGTGTCTATCGTACCTTATACTGAAGGATATGTTAAATAAGATATAGATGAAAATAAACATGACAATATTGTTATATCCTGATAGTCTAGATACAAGTAGAGTTCACTCAACCGTGTTCGCTGTAAACTCATCATCATCAGCCCATTCCCGTCCGTTGCTGGACCTCTCCAATAACACGCCACTGAGCTCGATCCTCATCTCTTTGCTCCAACCGCTGCCAGCCATTTTGCTAATATGGTTTTCGGTGAAAACTCACTGACACATTTACAAATTAATTTATATTTAATTTATAACAGAAATAAAATATAACTTCTTTATATATATTCCCATTGTGACACATGAATTTTAAGGATAATTACAATTTATTTCCAGAATTTTAATTATACTAATTATTCAAGAGCTCACCGCCGCGCGTCGTCGCTCTTTAATGGATTTTTTACAAGAAATATAAAGTTCTTTTCAGTTATATAAAATTTTCGTTAAAACGCATTTATATTTAGTCACGGTCTGGTGATGTGAGCGTATACTGAAATATAGTCCATAATATAACTGTAATAACTTAGATAAAGTCTTATGAAAAACAAATTAGACAAAACATTTTCAGTAATATTAACAATATATCTTTATTTACCAATATGTCTTGGCACTAACTTTGTTCTATGTAACATCAAGAAACGTAACATCATGCATATAGCCCCCAACGAGGTAGGCAGAAGAATGTTGAATTTATTTAATTATACTTTATTACTAACCCGAAGGTTATAAAGGACGGACTAAACGCCTTAAAGCATTCTCTACCAGTCTAGCCAGGGTAGAGAGAATACGTGGTAACTAGAAGTTGTGAATAAACTGATAACTGCCTTATTGATCGTGTTGGTTGCAAGTGCGACTGCCAATCGGGACGACCTGAGTTCAAATCTCGGGTCGGGCACTATTCGATTATTCTCATTTCGATTTTGTAGTAGTGCCTCGGAAGCTGAATTTATGCCCGGCGTATTGCTAATAGGCTAACTCTCTATTCCATTATCGAACGTAAACGTTACTATCGAAACTTCGTAGTGTACTACACTACACTGCCTATCTCCTCGGAGATTTCAAGCGTGTTGTTACTTTCCGCATTAGTCGCCAGTAAAATTTTACCCAAAGTGAAATAGTTTTTCTGAACACGCCCTATTCCCTCCTTAAAAGGCATTAAATCCGATAACCTGCCGCTCTCGTCGGAAGTAGCGTCGTATGTTACGTTTATCTTATTGACCGTGAACTGCTTTTACGATGGATACACTCTAGAAAGATATTTTGGTAGAACGTACCAACCCCGACCGTAAATAGAGGCCATTCCAACATATATCAATGCACTGGAAGTGTAAGATACTACACTTAGACTTGAAAAATATTATTAGTTAGTATTCGTTCTTAGCAGGATTGTTTTTAGTAATCCAGTTAGTAAAATTGAACATGAATGGTATAGGAAGTCGATCACAGAAACTTCGGATGAGAAAACAAAATATTTAATATCTAAAGCTATCAATACGTGTTGCTGATGTAACGTCCCGGGAACAATATATATCACCGCGCAGTTGAAAATCGAATTTATTTATCATATGTTGTTTTGAGAGCGACAAATGCGAAAAGTAAAAGACGGAGGGTAGTTTGATAGTTTACATGTTAGCCACCCTCTCCTCTGGTCGGGAAATCCTAGCAGCTGTTTCGAGATGTTTGGACGTTTTTTGAGATTAGATATACTTCGTTTTCATAGTAAACGAAAACATCCTAAGAACTTATATGGATTTAATTACGTAGCAGTGTCTACTAACAGATTTTAACAATACTACCTACTAGTTACACTAAAGCAACGTAAAAGGCTAATGTAATGTAACTGTGTTATTGTCCCAAAAGGAACAAGCATAGTACAAACAGCTTAAACCTCTCACGTCACTATGACGTCAATATAAACTTTGCCAACTCTTTAGGACTGATAGTTGCAAATGAAAAACAAACGTTTGAAGCTCCAACTTTGCCTAGCTGTGAACAGGAGCGTCAGCAAACTATCGCTAGAAAAGGATAGATGCAACGATTGAAGGAGAGAAGATATTAAATTAGTATTATCTGTTGAATAATAATAATAATAATAATATACTCGTAATAATATCTTGGGACATCTGCACACGCGGCCATCTGATCTCAAAGTAAGTATCAATAGAGATTTTGTAACGATAATCAGAGGTCTGTTAAATTACATATATATACATATAAATATATACTCAATTCGGTTTTTCCTTTTTTTTACACCCGGAACATTTTTTTTTTATTTTACCCACAAATGTTTATTCATGGTGGGAATCGAACCCACGATAACCGGCGCAACAGTCGGGTTCACTAACCACTGCTCCAACGGGTCAGTTATTCATTGAAGTATCAACGAATCAACGACCTCATAGGTCAATAAGTGCCGATGTATCGCAGAGATATAGTATAAGTTATCGGCCGCCGACATTCGTCGGATAGAAGACACGATTGAACGGTACATAATACATGGTTTTTAATATTTGCTAATATTATATCAAGTTGAGAAAATAACCAACATGTCTTCTAATAATTTAAGACTGTAAAATACCCGAGTGTGATTATTATCAGCATATTTCCGTTGCATTGCTGTACATCGGATTCTTTAATAGCACGACAGCCACTTTGAGTACATTATCACTGTACTTAACTGAAGGGCATCCTACATTTGGCAAGACGTGGTCTCCGCTGGAGAATAGCTGGCGTTGCAAGGGACAATGGCAATCATAACTATCGCAGAACCCATAATCTTGAACTAGACCCAAGTAATGAGGCAAATTATAAAAAAAACTATTTTAATATTGTGTCGTTGACGTGAAGTAAACTTCCTGAGGGACAAGCAGAGCCCTTCGTTAGTCTTCAAGCCTGTTTGTGGGATCATGTACCCTTAATTGGAACCACAATAAAGGAATGAATTTGCAAATTCGGATGCAAACGGTCCGTTTCGACGATCGAATAGTTATTCCGCAATTTAATACAGTCCCGGGTCGTTGAGACCCCGCGCTCCGAACAATCAACGCAAACTATGCCAATTGAGACCGCATCCGCCTAATTGTAACCCAGAGGTGCGTCGGATAACCCACAAATTAAGATTTCCTTTCGAGTGCCTCTTAACCCGCTATTAAATTGTAAAAGCTTAATTGTACCCACCAATTGTTATCTGATTATTTGTTGAGAACTTCTTCGTTTGTAGTTGCAGTATTTCTATTATAGGACGTTAGGTTATTGAGAGTTCCGCATATTGTTATATGTAGCGCGTAAAGTTTTCCAAACCGCACTATCCAGTACGGCGAACTACGACCATGATTCGAGTTGCCATCTACTCAACTTTTCCTGAAAACGTAATGAAAGGACAAATGGATAAATTGGCAAATTTCTAACGTGAATAACACTTACAAATTGTTTCATAAGTATTTGATCATTGATTTGTCCAAGACGTCTTCTGTTCTTCGATTTTCCATTATACGAGTGAGATGCATCAAATACTATGACGCTCACAGAGCTAACAAAATATCTAATCAGTTCTTAACATTTCTCATTTGAACCAATCAGTCCATCAGTAGATATTAATAAGTACAATTTAGAATATCATGCGTACAATAACAAAATTTTGAAAACATCGCCTTCACTGTACTAAAATAGACATGAACAAAAATATGTACATAGTATCCTTACAAAGCATATGTGAAATTAACAAGTAAAGGGAACAATATAATATTATGGGGAAACTGTTCTAAAAAAAATAAGATTTTTTTATTAGGAGTCTGTATTGTGTTTTAGAGATACTAATTTTGTACATAACACCCTTGAATATCTCTGATTACTTAGTTGACATATATTCATAACAGTATAATATACCTAATAGAAAAAATGTTTGATTGCAAGGAAACTATTATTTCTAGCTAATAAAGGAAAGGGTTTGTTAATTGTTAATTAAAAATCCTCGCTGCATTTCCTGCGAGCATACCGCGCAGATTTCTAGAGTTTTCATGTTTTTATTATATTCCAAATGGTACCAATAAATTAAAACGCAACAAAGCAAACTATAAGTGAAAACTTTTAAATGGAAAAATGGAGCTGCTCGCAAAGACGTCACCGGACACAAACAACAAAAATATAAATTCTAGTATCTGGAATTGGAAAAGGACGTACTTTTGTATCGCTTAAATGGAATTTATTGCATTATTAAAACGTTCTGTAACGGTCTTCTTTAGCAATTAAATTTAACGAGACCTGCAGAGTATTCGCTAAGTCTCCTCATATTTTCGACGGGTTTTTTGGCGAGATAACATTGATAGCGCGATTTACAACACATTAATATATATTTTTTTAATTTTCTCTTAGAATTCATGTATTATTAACTTATTATATTTATGTACGTACTTTTATTTTCGCGTCATAGACACAATAACAAACAAACTATCTACTTCACTTTAATGAATCATTGCAAATTATGTCCTGTATCCTGTACAATCTAAAACACTATTTACTTTGCCTAACAAAGTTACAGAGGCGTTAGTTGTGATTGAGGGATTAAAATTAAACAATCATCAGCCTTTTGTACTCCACTGTAAGGCGTAAGCCTCCTATGAGCCCACAAGCCCCTCGCCGGGCATGCGGATTAGAAATCGCAGAGCTTAGTTTCTCGCGTCGCCTACGCTACTGAAACGCTCGCTTTAATATCAGCTGTGAATATGAAAAGAAACCTTATACAACGTGCGTTCTAAGTTTAAATATCACTTGCTATAACGGTGAAAGAAAACCACGTGGGGCAACCTGCACACTTCAGAATTTATAAAAAAATTCCCTAAGGCGTGTGAAGCCTGCCAACCCGCACTTGGCCAGCGTGATAGACTATGGCCTTAACCATCTCATACTGAGATAAGGCGTGTGTGATAAAAAAACACAGTTACCTAGAAAATAAATTATTTATAATACATCAAATTATATACATGCATTACAACTACATTAATATTCCATTCATATTGAATGACACGAAATCGCTCTAACATTCGATCCATTCCGCTAAATACCCCAGGACTTATGTACGATACTGTATGGCGATACCTAATCCTTTGATAGTGTGTTAATAATAGAACAACAGTTGTAGACTAATAAGCGATAGCGTACAATGTTAACGCGATAGTCCTGTTTGAGAATAATGGGGTTCTATAAAAAAACTCGTCCAGTGATGAATAATTCATTTCTGTTGTAATAACCATATCTCAAGGAATAAAATGGGAGAGCCGAACGCTTAATGGCATTTCCAATGATTCGGTCCGTATAATTACGTTTATAGCACCCAACTTCAAATTCTAATGATTTCACTGTCACCGGAGCCATCAAGAGTCAAATTTTCTAATTTGAACTGGTAAATATTGTATGTAGTAAGTAGGTATTAAGTTTTCATTATAAACTATTTGTACGCCTACAACGATAAAGCAGATATCTCAAAGAAGTTAGCGGTGATTGTAACAACTATTTTAACATAGGTACGTTATCACACTAATATCTCGGTGGGTCAGGTAAAGATTAAGATTGCCCGTCGCCTAGGATTATAAAAAAAATGTTTCGTCTCATTCACTTTTGGCAGAGTTATAAAACATGCTCGACTATTAAAAGTATTCGTGACCTAGTTCGTGTCGACGTATAAGTATTCCACTACATCGACATTTTGTTCATAATAATGAAATGAATATGTATGAATGAACTGCAGAACATCGTAAAAGGATTTCTTTATTTGTTTCCGTTCGGGATTAAAATTGTTGGATTAAAATTTACATTTGCGTTTGTGTGCGCTAATCGGTTTTCCTTATAACTCTCTCTCATAAGACTCGGACAACCTACGAGTATGTCGATGTATGCTCTAATAATTATCCCAACTTTGAACAAAATGTGTCATCTATTTCATTGTTGCTCAGCGAAGCATCTTAAGACTATAATTCCCAATTTAAAATCATAACCTATAATTATATATAATATATATAAATACTCGTTTAAGCTAACAATGAGCAAAATCATTACCTATAAATAATTCACAAGGGATCTATGTTGCATATGACATTAAGTTATCCCATTCACTTGTTGGTACTTCAGAATAATAAGGAAAAAGATAGGTTGGTAGGCGTACAGAACATTTTCTCAAATGTTAAATATCGGATCACATTGGAAGAAATCCGAGCCAAATGTTGCGATCCGCCTCAACGGTTCCGGGCACACATCGAACATGGAAATGGGTCGATTCAAGTGACGAAAATAAAATCCCATTCTCAGAAGTGAAGATTTATTATTCTTAAACTTTTTCGTATAGAGTGTAGGAATATTATGTGTTCATGCGTTGTTTACTGGCAGGTGCAGCACTTGAGATATCCATATAAAATAAAAGTCAAGGTAATTTCAAAACCAGGACCGAAAAGATTTAGAATTTGAGTAACTCTGGCAAAACAAAACATTATTTTGTACGTAATTTAATGGACAATCTCGTGTTAATATTATAATAAAAAGGACAGATAGTTTTATAGCTAACGTAATACTTAGATATTATTCATTCATTGCACAGCTTCTTATTTAAATTTATATAAAAAAATAATAAAACATGCACTAAATATACTCACCCATCAACAAAGTAAATTGCAAAGTGATGAACAATAAAATCCAACTTGGCGAAGAAAAGTTACACAGCTTCTCGATGAAATCCCTGAAGGATTCTTTCCAAACTGTGAGATCAGCGGAATTCTAATCGGCGTTTTATTCTGATGGCGCGCGTGAAACTTCATAAGAACGACGTTTAGTGAGCATGAACTGCGTTCAATGGTCAGCCTCTTTCGCTACACAGAAGATTTAGACGTCGCTACGTTTTTTTATTAAGCACAATTTTTTCGAGTGGTTCTCCAGCCTATTATGTAATGGCCATTGTGGCCACAACATTATGCAACGCAGAACACGTTAGACGTTAATCATAATCAAAAACGCTTTCTTTTAAGCTAAAATTACTTCTCACCATTTTGTCGATCCGGCCTGTGGTGATGCAAGACGAATTAATATTTATTACTGAATCAACATGATGACCCGTTAGAAAATATTGAGAATATTATCTAGCAACATTTCGACTGGCACAAAGCCGTGGCAGCCGTAATACTACTCGTAACTGAGACGTTAATAATATATACACGAGATTGCTATTATATTCTATTCACTGCATGATTACTTATTCATGGATGAATCGATTGTCTTTCAGTTAGTTTATGGCCAGCTTATATGGATTGAACTTAGGTTTAAACGTAACATTACGCCTGTAATTCCGGAAAAGATAGGCAGAGGAGTGTAGTACAACACATACACGTTTAAACAGTTACGTTTACGTCCCACTATGGATTAGGTGGTGAGCCTATTGCCATGC
>DWDU01004516.1:0-10694 GCA_018245575.1 Jemadia suekentonmiller | reverse complement strand
GACCCGGGAATCGAACCCAGGACCTCCCGATCGGCAGTCGCACTTGCAACCAACACGACCAACGAGGCAGTTTTTTAATTATGGGATTTTTATATAGATTGATACAGTGTAAAGAGTTGCAAAATAACTCTTGGCACACCACACAGATCCGTTAAATATTGAACTTCGTCACGTACAGAACACAAACGTATGTATTGACTGATAAAAAAAATTGTATATATACTTGAGAAGCATAATGAAAAATTATACCAGTATCGAAAGAAACATGTCTCTAAAAACCGTCCTCGTCCTGTGCGCTCAGGCGCTCCTCATCCAGGTAGGGTTTTGTGGTAGCAAAATTAAAACACTACGGGATTCTAAAACGTTTAAAGCAACTCCTCTACAGTTTCTAGTAAGTGAATTCAAATGACTTATGTTAAATTAACATTTGTCTTTCAGAGCATCTCGGCCCAGTGCATTGGTGCCATCGGTGCTCCCTGGGCTGCCGCCCCCTGTGCTGAACCTTGGGGTGTTGGAGCTTGGGGTGCCGGACCTGCCAATCTTGCTGCCTCCAACGGTCCCGGCGTAGCCGTCTCCACTGCCTCTCCTCTCATCCCCGCTGGAGTCTCTGTGCTATCCGAGAACGCCTACGCTGGAGAACTGGCGGCTGGTGGAGTTCTGCCTTTCCTCGGAACCGTAGCTATCGAGGGCGTCCTGCCCACCGCTGGAGCCGGTGCTGTCGCTTACGGCTGCGGCAATGGAGCCGTCGGTATCACCGCTGAGGACATCGGCGCTTATGGCTATGGTGGCCTTGCTGGACCCCTCGGCTATGGAGCTGCTGGTCTCGCCGGTCCCCTTGGTTACGGTATCGCCGGACCCTACGGCATTGCTGGACCTGGCTGCGGATGTGGAATCTACTGAGATTTTGCAAAGCAATGAAACATGAATGATAACAAAAAGTAAACAGCATCAACACATTTCGGATTTCGTATTTATTCACACCCACAATCTATAACTAAAATATAATACACTAAAAGTACTCGGCTTAATAATGCCTTTTTACATCTTAGCGAAAAAAAGTGTGCAAGATAGCTTCAACAAATCACAAGAGGTGACGGAGCCATTCTCGCAGGTCCTACGACATTGCTGACCGATCTGCGAACGTGGAGTCTAATAGTTACAATATTCGAGAGACACACGTACTTATCATAAATAGTGCAGTAAATTATATTGCAGTATTTTCACGTATTCATATATATTATAATTGAAAATGTACCGCATATATATTTATGGCCTGTAATCACTAGGCACAAGCCTTAGAGATCAATGTGAAGACGTTCCAGTAACCGTAAGCGTCGCTAGCAGTTCGATATGATATACATACTCTACGCTTAAAAAAACCTATCATCACGCTTGTTATCTCCGAACAGGCAGGCAGAGGAGTGTAGGACACTCCCACGTTTCACCAGTTACGTTTACGTCCTACTACGGAATACGTGATGAGCCTATTGCTATATACCGAGTACGTTTCCAGACTCCGAGCCACTACCAGTAAATCTAAATTAGAAAAATCCTGTCGTGCCCGACATCCGACTTGAATCCAGGACCTCCCGATCGACTGTCGCACTTGCAACCAACACGACCAACGTGGCAGTTATTAATTTACTCTTAATTAATAATATGTAACGTTTGATGCTACATAAATAATAATAAAAACAGTGCCTGCCTCGTTGATCGTATTTCTTGTAAGGGCGACTGCCGATTGGGAGGTCCTGGGTTCGATTCCCGGGTCGGGCACTCAGATTTTCTAATATAGATTTTCTAGTAGTGGCTCGGAGTCTGGACATGTGCCCGGTGTATGGCAATAGGCTCACCACTTATTCCATAGTGGGACGTAAACGTAACTGGTGAAACGTGGGACTGTAGGTACTACATTCCTCTGCCTACCTCTTGGGGGGTTACAGGCGTGATGTTACGTGTTGCATTTGTGTTTTTTTGACATTGATATTGATTAATATTTCACTTTCTTTATAGAGAGCCTACTCTGGCATCAGTTTATCTATTTCTTGCCTCTTTCTATAGCACGGCGATACATGGCCATATTTAGACTGGTATCGATACGGAGAAACGTTAGCTTAGTGCAAATGTGGAAAGCCACAAAATTTCAGTCATAAATTTTAATGTATTGAAATATATTTTTAAAATAATTATTTTATTTTATTTTTAATTTTTTTTTTCAATTTTACTTATAATGCCTCCACTATTTTAATTAAAAGAAATATTTATTGCAATCCTTTGTGGTGATTAGGATACTATGATTGATCAACACTGTAGCTCCAACAAGTGATAATTATGCATAATACATATTGTACAAAACTACCTGAACACTGCGTATTACTATTTTGTAATTATTACATATTTTAGCAGTCATACTAGGGCAGTTAAAAATTTAATTGCCTAATGTAAATACACATTACATCAGGACGGGTACGTAATAATTCAACACAAAATACACAATCCCAGTTTATAATCCTTATTCAGTTTTTCAAACTTTTTCTCAATGTTAGTAAGATATCACATAAATACGTTGTATCTTACGAGTACGTATTCTTTAATCACAATTTATTTGTCCTAATTGATCGAAACGAAACAAAAAAATTTAAACGAAAAATGTCGTAAATAACACATACATGTATGAATATTAAATCAAAATAAAATAGTGTATTTACTAAGAAACGAATAAGAAACAAAAACATCTTTATCTATATAAACTAATTTATTCCCATTTATTATTCTACATACATATATACATTCTAATAGATGAATGGACCGGCACAGCCGCAAGCGCACGCACCAGATATGGTAACGCATCCTGCAGCTGGTACGATTCCTCCGAACTCCACAGCCCCGAGGATAGGTACCTGTCCAGCGACCAGAGTGGTACCAGCAACTGGCAACTCGCCGACCACGGCTACTTCACCAACGCCTGCGCCACCGTACGCGCCGTATGCTCCAGCTAGTGGCGCAACTAGCGGGCCACCAAGAGAAGCAGCAATACCCGGTGCTAAAGCTGCGCCGGGACCGATACCTGGTCCATATGCAAGAGCGTCACCATAGAAGCCGGCTGGTCCAATACACTGGGTAAAGACATTCTGAAAGAATATTTTAAATAGATTATATTTATGAGATATAGAATAACTGAGTCCATTGACAATTTAAACCTCAAAACACTGTTTGGATCAAAACTTAAACATTCTTTATTTTATAATTATCTGGCTATGCCGTAGGTAGGTTGTTCAGAGTAACTGGCTCACGGCTTAATTTTGGCTTAAAATTCTGGCTCTTACCTATTCCTGTTCGAAAAGATGTGCGTTTTCATAATTTAAATATACTAACTACTGTAAAGGTTATTGAAAATATTGTGATCGAAAATACACGCTATCTTTTTCTATATTATTCTCTAAGGGTTGTAAGTTTTGCCAATTCTAGCTTGAATTAGCATAGCATTCTTTGACCCTTATTTTTAATTCCATGTCCCATAGAGAAACAATAAAATAGGACCATTTAAATATTAAGCGAGATATCTTCAAAAAACATGTTCGTTAACAGCAATTACAAGAAACAGAATATTTAGAAACTACAAATATTTACCTGGACTAGGCAAGCCTGGATGCAGAGGACCAAAAGACCGAAAGTAGACATGTTTATTAATATTATTCAATGAGTGTCTCCCAGAATGCACTGCCGTTAAATGAGCTGTGCTTTTATATAACACGCATTACCTATAATTATCATTGATAATTAAAAGTACTGCGTAATTTTCAACCAATGCGTTATGATGTCACCCATAATTGAGTTCGGAAATATGGTTCGTTTGTAGCTATGTATTTACTATACTCAAATTTCTCTCAATCCCTATAAGGTCGTAAAAAGTTTTCCAAATTATTATTGTTACTTGACTAATCGATAGTTGATATGAGTTGGAACTGTATTATATGATATGTATTAAACTCTGTATTATATGTTATGTATTAAACCATGATAATTATTATAGAGGACAAAGCACTAGGAAAATCCAAAAGAGCCAGAAGACCGTTAAATGAAGATCTTTAAAGTGACAAAAAAACATGATCTTCGTAAATACTTAAATGAGGAAATTTAAGAGAATTCTTAACGTACAACTAAACTGAATAACGTGTCGCTAAAAACTGCATGCAAAATCTCGATCACAGAAATAGAAAAATAAATGTACCAATAGAGTAGATGTAGATAAAGAAATAACCATTACACATAACTGTTACAAATCAGATGTTATCGTTAATTTCTTGACACAAATCAAACTTTCTAAAAGTCACGTATTGTATAAAAATACTCTTGCCACAGAACTATTACGTTAATTACGGTATTTGACAAGAATATTATTATAAATACGTTAACGAAAATAGTAAGCGTTACTTCCAATACGGCCATTAACCGCGAAGTAACTAGCAAACATGTCTTTCAAAGCCGCGATTGTTTTGTGTGCTCAAGCGTTGCTTATCCAGGTAACATTTTTTTTTCTTGTAACAGCAGACCTAGGATTTAGATGAGATCTTGTTATAACTATAATAACATCATTCTTCATTGTTTCAAACCTTTTACTAGTGAGCGGTCGTATATCTATCTTGTGCTGCAATTGAAATTTGTCCAAAGTAACGAGAGAAACAAATTAAAAACATTTTGACATTGGATATGAAAACATAATTATCTCGTATGCTTTTTTGGTTTAAAATGTATGTTGTGAAATTTATCAAGATTATGATTCCTATATTATAGCTACCCCATTTTATAGTTGATTCTCTGATTTAGAAATTTACTGGATAAAAACGTAAGATCCCGTCTGCAATCTCCGAAGAGATAGGCAGACTAGTGTAGTACACTTCTACGTTTCACCAGTTATGTAGGTTTACGTCCTACTATGGAATAGGTGGTGAGCCTATTGTTATACGCCGGACACAAATCCAGCCTCCGAGCCACTACTAGAAAATCTAAATTAGAACAATCTGATAGTGCCCGACACGGGATTTGAACACAGGTCCTTCCAATTGGCAGTCGCGCTTGCCACCAATACGTCTAACGAGGCTGTCAAACTACTAGATAAAAATATTTGTTATAGACTATCTCTGCCCAGTGCTATGGAACTGTAGACGCTTATGGATATGGCGCACCCTGGGGCGCTGCACCTTTGGCTGCTGCTCCTTGTGCAGGAGCTTGGGGAGCTCCTTACGCTGCCGCTCCGTACGCTGAGTGGGCTTACGCTCCAGCCGCCGCTCTTTCTGCTTCCAACGGGCCTGGCCTTGCTATCTCAAGCGCCTCTCCCATAATTCCCGCCGGTGTCTCCGTGTTGTCTGAAAACGTTTACGAAGGTGGATTAGCTGCTGGTGGCGCTGTACCCTTCCTCGGTACCGTGGCTATTGAAGGCGCACTGCCGACCGCTGGAGCCGGTGCTATCGCTTACGGCTGTGGCACAGGAGCAGTCGGTATTACCGCTGAGGACATCGGTACTGTTGGTTTCGCTGGAATCGCTGGTCCTCTTGGCTACGGCGCGGGAGCTGTTGGACCTGTTGGCTACGGAACTGGCATCGCTGGTTACGGTCCTTGCGGATGTGGCGCTATCTATTAATTATTTTTAAACATAAAATCCATATTAATTTTGTTGTTTTAATGTCGACATTGTAATAAAAGATAATAAAAATTAAAAATAAATGTATGAAGTTTCACTAACACTGTAAGTAGAACTTAAGGAATCTTATGTACATACTTTTAAGAAATCTATTGGCTACAATGTGGCTGATATAAGGTTACATGTATAAAAAATTTAAACAGCGACCAGTGCTGACACAATCATAAAATGCAAATAGTCATCAATTTAAATATTTGACTGTCGTTAACTCGACTGTATTTACATCGAGAAAAACCTCTCCATTTCTACTGCGCCATAATATATAAGCGGAAAATAATGTAGTAACAATCTGGTTACTTCCATGATATTGTTACTTGTCAAGTTTCTCAAATGTAAAATCTATTTTAGTCAAAAAATATATAAATCTTACCTTCTCAGACCTATAATGTTTGTTATAGTATTTCTAGGTCATGAGTGATCAGGGCAAGATTTGAATTTTGCGTCATTCAATTCTTATTTTGTAGGAAAATTAGCAACAAAATATTTTAAAAGTTTAATCTAAATTAAATATCTCTGCATTAGATATAAAGAGTTCTTGATTGTTTTGAAAAACTTGCTTCAATAAGAAATTTATGTGTGGGAGGATATAACTCACTTAGGTCAAGTGGTTGCAAGTATTGCCAATCGAGCGATCCTGGGTTCAAATCCGGGTACTACTGCATTTATTTTAACATAAAATTACTGCTTAAAATTTTTAGTAGTGACCTAGATTTGTGCCCGGTGTATAACAATAGAGTCACCCGGTATCCCATAGTGGAACGTAATCGCAACTGGTGAAACGTAGGAGGGAACTGCACTGCTCTGCTCTCCTATTCGGGGATTACAAGCGCGATATTACGTTACGTTTACTCATTTTTACGATGATAGGATATTACTTATAGTACGTTTACGTTTTTAGTTAGCGAGGCATATTAAAACATTATCATTACCCGCTCTCAGTCTACTACTGGATATAGGCCTTCCCCAAAGAGCGCAATCGCGCCTTGCCTCTGTTTACCGCATCCAGCTTCTGCCTGCAGCCTTTCACAGATCGTCACCCCACCTGGACGAAGGGCGAACCCTTTGTCGAGCCCTACACTATTTTTCTCAATATCTACGTGTAACGTTTAGTACCTGTATACTAAGTTTCATGTTTCTATGATTTTCAGAAATGGCATAGATTTTTTATTAGTGAGTTAATGGTTTCATAAGTGAGAGCAAAAACCTGTTTAAGCTACATTATAAAATCTTCAATTTTAGGCCATGACAATGATTTATATTTTAGTACGTACATACTGATTATACGCCATATAATATAATTGTAATTAGTATAGCTTACGTTCTTTGGACTTTTCAAACATATAGTTTCATAGAAAATTTTGAATTTGAAGTTAACAACTTTATAAAAAACATTTAAAGATATTAATATGATCATTTCAGAAACTTATTTCCAGTACGAGAAACATAATAAAAGTATTAATGTCAATAAACAAGCTGGTGCAATTTTCATATAGCAAACTAGCAAGCCCATTTTCATGTCCTTCGATAGTCAATATTAAAGGTTTCTAAATAACGTAACAGTAGAGGTAGGCATAGAAGTGAAGTACTTTCTCACATTTACGTTTACATTCCACTATGTAATAGGGGGTAAGCCTATTGTCAAATATCGAGCACAAATTTACAGAGCACCGCTTACGGCCAATGCGCCTTTGTAGACGTTTTAAGATAGAACGGAGACGCCAGCAGGGAGAAGAGGAGAAGCACTGGAGATAGCAAGACCGGGGCCGTTGGAGGCGGCCAGAGCTCCAGCGGGAGCGTAAGCCCAGCTTGCGAGTGGAGCGGCAGCGTAAGGAGTGTCATATAAGGCAGTAGCGCACGGAGCAGCAGCCAAGGGAGCAGCAGCAAACGGAGCAGCGGCAAATGGGGCACCGTAGCACTGGGCAGAGATGCTCTGAAAGAAATAATTAAGCTCATGTGCTAAATCTTTTACTACTATTCGTTCTTCAGAAATATCAGAATATACCAGAACAAGTAAGGGATGTGAAAATATATACAAACCTGGATGAGGAGCACCTGGGAGTATATGAATAGGACGGTCTTAAGCATGATGATTTTTTAGTTGAGGCGGAAAACTCAATGATAGGGTTTTTGAGAGAATCTGTAGATTATATATTGAAAACGGTGTGAATATTGACTAACAGTATGACGAAGTGTTTACCGTAATAAATACATTGTACGTCACTAACTTCAAAGAGAAAGTAATAATCTTTATAGATCAGTGTGCTATAAGTACTAAATTACAATATGTAAACTACAACAGCATGGTATATTGAAAAAAGTCTTTTAACGATTCCTAGTTGCGTACCGAACGTTTCACCCAATTCAATGACTAGATTCATTTCACTACTTAATTCCATTTATTAATATAATTACATTTAAAGATTTTTACGTATGATCAAAATAAGAAGAGAACAAACTAGTCATAAAAATTTGCCCTTATCTTGTTTTGGTTACCATGGATTGAATCATCCACTTATTTAACAGAGTTGGCTAATGTACTTACACATATTTATGACTTTGCAAGACAACTATTTAGTAGTGCTATATTGTAAAATTGTGTTTGTAAGTTACATTATATTTTATATTAATTTTAGTGGACTACTAGACACGCCGTCGTTATTCAAATTGTAGCAAGCGCGACTATTTATCGAGAGTTCCTGTTTTCGGTCCCCGTGACAGGTATTATTGGGTTTTTATAAACTGAAATTCTTAACGGTAATTCAATGTCTGGATTTGTCCTTGGTGTATGGCAGTAATCTCACCTTCTGTTTTATTGTGGGGCGTGCAATATAACTAATGAGCCATGAGAATGTACTACAGCCCTCTGCCTACCTCCACGGAAAACACATATGTGATGTTAATTTACGTGGACATTTTTGGGTTTCCTAAAAACGTTATCAATATTGCAAAATAAAGGGTTTTAGTTGGAACTTTGGCCAAGAATATGAGATTAATTTACGAAATCGAATTATAATTTTGTGTTTTAATTGCACTTTTTGTCACGTTTATGTTAAAGTATTGCCAATCATGTGTACGTCCAAATTTATTGTATAATTTGGACATAATTGCAGTATAAAAGGGTAAAGAGATATCCTTTAAAACATTTAAGAACGAATTAAGCAAGATAGTGAACGAGTATGTCGTTTTTTGCTTTCTTGTTCATCTGTATCCAGGCTGGTCTGGTCCAGGTAACATCCTTTAATTTTGTTTTCTCGATAAGAAATATGTAAATCGTTGGCTTATTTAAGAAATTATGAATTTAATTTTTCTTCGACCTACATGTAACACATCTTTTTTCAGAATGTGTTCGGCCAGTGTAACGGATCGTCCGCAGCTGGTTGGACTCCATCTGCAGCATTAACTCCACCCATACGTTTCCCTTATGGTGGAGCCGTCGACATCATTGCTGCACCCTTCGTTGCTTCTGTAACCGCCCCGTTCGCCGAGTCTTTTTTAGTCCCACTTGCCGCCGGCCCATTTGGTGTGTACGGCGGCGTTGGTACCGGAGAAGTGGCTATAGTGGGTGAACTGCCAGCATCAGGTAACACCCTCGTTGCTGGCCAAGCATCCCTGCTGGGTGCTGTGGAATTCGGTGGAGTAGTGCCCGCAGGAGGTACTGTCTCCATCGCCGGCTCTTGCAACTGCGGTTGCCCTCATGTTTATGTTTAGTACACGTTTTAAATTTGATACCAATTCAATCTGCAGAAATCTTATATTTTTTAACTGATACGTACCCGTAATATATAAAAATCGATTACTAAAATATTGTGGTATTTTTATTTCTTAATGAATAGTTGCCTGGAACAAATCGCTTTTAAACAATAAGACTTCCCATTGTGTACAACAATATTGTCTGTGTACATTATAACACTTTTCATATTATTGTGTGAACATTATAGATTTTATTATCTACCTTACTTTTATATATATCCACGTTAACGTATCAGTTACGTTAGTAAAACTGCTGTACTCTGGGATTTTCATAAAAATTTGAATTGTACTTGTTATCATTATAATTAAGCATCCTCAGGTCTGCTGCTGGAGACAAGCCTCCTCTGAGAGGTTTGTTTTTGAAATATTTGGTATAAGCTACAGATATTTGATTTTTACTCTAATAGAATATTATAAGAAAACATGTTCACATTACTAGAGTTAGACTATTTTTTATACTCAGGATTACTCCAGAGTATAACATTTCCAAATATGCCTATAATACATAGTTCTTAACATTAAGTAAAAAAATTTTTTACTTATTCTCTTCCTGACTTACTCTTCAACTGAATGAAAGCCAACTCAAAATATTCTGTAATATAATAATCAATACTACTCGTAAATGCAACAAAATTGTCAGAACACTAAATGCAACAACACTAACCAATAATTACAAAAACAAATTATTTAATAATCCTCAAATGTAAAAACTGGGTCTTGTTTTATGAAACTGGTCTTGAGCATTTTCCCGGATATCAAGCCCGAAGATGTAATATTAAACTTTATCGACCTCGGCTAAAAACACTTAAACACGAGAAAATAAAAGTAGAAAAAAACCGTTAATAGCTCCATGGACTGACCAAAACAGAAGAAAGTGTCCATTCCGATCTCATTATCGTAGCATTATAAAGAATAAGTTGGGAAATTTATGGATCTGCTAGAGAAATGTGAAAGAAAAATAATGCCAAGTTCAAATATGAACTATTAACTTACACCTGAAAAATATGCTATGCAATGCTAGCGTGAAATACTCAAATATTCATATTTACATTGACATCAGACCTTTCTTTGACAGTAACATTGACTTACAGAGAACTCTCTCTATTTCGCAACTATATAATATATTTTAGTGTGACTTTTACAATACCAATTGCTTCACATATGTAAAGATACATATATCACTGTTACTAAACCAAGCGAAATGTCCCATAACCTACCTCACTACATTGCTTTATGATATAAT
>DWDU01004515.1:0-10695 GCA_018245575.1 Jemadia suekentonmiller | reverse complement strand
TCCGTCCGTGCGCCGTTGCAGCACTTCGAGCAGGACGACCCGGAGCTGTACCTGTCGAAGATCAAGTACGTGCTGGAAACGGACCTGGACGCGCCGGACGCGCTGCCCGAGCTGTACTTCGCGGACGACGTGCACGACGCGCGCGGGCGGCTCGTGGCCACGCGCGACCTGGTGCCGGGCGGCCGCGAGCTCTGGGTACGCGCGCGCCGCGCACTCAGATCATATCCTGTCACGGTTCCGACCTATTATGTTTCTGATGCCAAGTAAACCCATTTTTACTGCGACTCTGCGAATATTTAAGTAAACAAAATATGCCTGCTGCCTTTTATAACTACTGTATGTAACTTCACGCTTGCACATCACCTGCAGGGGTGGGCTTACTCTTCTGCGCAGAGTAGTATAACGTAGTTATCATTTTATAATTTACTTCAACTCCGGTTGTTTTCTAACGGTCTATACCTATATATAACTAATACTTTTAACTGTAAGTCATTACAACGTTTCAATTCACACAAAAAATATCCATTTAAATACCAACAATGCAAATGAAGTAGGACTGCCTTCAATAATATAATTGGATGTTTATTTTCACGCTCGTCAATAGTTTATCTCCCTATAACATAGTGGGAGTACTGCAGTCCTCTGCTTACCTAGACGGTTAAATACAGGCGTGAATGTATGTTTATCTCGGGATAATTTTAATTGTAGTTTCGATGATAATATAATTTTACACCTATTAACCTATTTAACGTCAGCGTCTTTGTTCGCTATTTTATATAGTGACAAAAAAACATTTAAGTAGGTATATGTAAAAGCGAGCGAATTTAAATTTCGAACTCTTGAACAAAGGTACAACCAAACTAGTTCTATATAAGAATAGGTACAGACGTAGACAATGCCATTGTCGACAAATACGCCGGTCGTTGGCATTGAAAAGCAAAGGCCATCTGGTAACAATTTTTACATATTGTAGCGAATTTAATTACTCACCTTCAACTGGCGTAATTTAATTCTAAGAAAATGAAACCAAAAAAAAAATCAAGTGTCATCATGAAAATCGTTTTATTTTAACACTCCTCCAACCCTGTGTCCATACACACACACACACATACAAACATGGATTGTAAACAAATCAGACAATAAAACAAGCAAAAGTTCGTAGTATCTCTCTACATTGTGATAAAATGTGTATAGCAAAATAATATGTTAGGATCCAATTAATGTAAACAATTACAAGCGTTTCGAGTCACCTTGAACATCACGTAGATGTTGAAACGTGTGGCTACAAAGTCCATCAACTTCGACCATTTAGGTGGTCGTCATGAAACTCAACGTACTAAATCACTACTCGAACTATTTGTTATGCGACTTACACAAGAAATTATAATTCGAAATATATCAAATCGAAAATTCTAAGTGCGTAAAGGATTGTACTTAATTTTTCGAATGTCGGACCGATCGATGTCAAAAAAGTATGCTGCAAAGTTTGTATTCTTCGACCATACGTTATATTCTGATTGCGTAAAAGTATTTGAAATTCGAACGTTTTTCTAGAACGGTTTTGATAATTTTCAAAATTTTTCTGAAACCCTTAAAGCTTTCAATTCCGTTACACCATTTACAGCAAACAAAGTAATGTTTTTACCCCAATTATGAAACACTCCTTAAATATGTTCGTTAGGTCTGGTCTAAAAATCCACTTTAAACAGATTTCGTTTCACTTGGCATACTATTCATCAATCCAAAGTATCAAGTCTTCGTAGGCTTGACGTTAAAAAAACTTCATATGTTACAATACAGAAACATCTAGAATCATCATTACTCGTAAGCATTTTTCATAATTATATTCTAAAACTTTCGATACAGTGTTTACACTTTCTACATGTCACTTTCAACATTAATATACGTAATAAAAATCCACACGACAACGCAATCAAACAACTCGACGAACAATGTGGAAATTTTAATCGGAGCGCAAGCGAAAAGCGTGCACATATGTACGCGCATGATTTACAATATGGCCGATAATGGCGCGGGTTTACGTAAGTCGTTATCGTGAGCTTTTCACAAATTGGTTACGTCGTTTTTCGAAAGGAGAATAGGTTACAGCACACGCCCTTCTGACAAAACAAACAGAAGGGATGTTTAGGTGGGTATAGCTTTGTGTGGTAGTATTCAAATTACCATTGCATTGCATTGGAGTACGGTTAAGCACGTAGTAGGGTACTTTAGTACGATATGACCTTAAATGACTAACATATTCCCCTGATTAATAAGTAACATTAAAAGCATTCGAATGCTTTAGTGTAGCTGGTGAATATTAGTCTAATTATATTCTTATTAATAACATTCACAAATAAACATGAATTACATTGAATGAAAATGTTTCTTTTTATTATTGAATTATTTATAATAGACGAAGCTATAACGTAACAAAACACCGTTAAAAGTAATTTTAACTCACTACGTCTACTAAAGGAATAAAATCAATAGGGCAATGGGCTCAGTCAGTATTGCCCAAAATTATTAATGATGTCACTGTTCACACAACACGGCAATGTACATAGCGGCAAATTCAATTAATAGCACATGTTTATAATAACAAGGTTCAACTTCACTAATAAAACGTTAACACGTCAACTTAACTACACACATACGAGTAGGCACGTGTTGAAGGGGAACGAGCGAGGCCGTAGATACTAAGCATTACGGAACACTGAAATCGAAGGTCAACGTCGAAATTTCTAGAGGAAAAAAATTGTAGATACCAACAAATTTAATATTTACACGCGTTTCGTCCTCGCGCGACTCTTGAGCGCCCTTTATTGCGTTAATCGTGCGCGTACAAACATCTATGACTACGCTCACAGTGGTCGCCCATGTTATTAGAGCCGTTATAAGGGGATAATCTTTTACAGTTTAAATTTGTGGACCTCAGTACAGCTATGACGTTGATGAAACAATAAATTATCCTTGTTTGACTGCATATCATGGCTGCGTCGCATCAATTCTCAGATACGTTATCACACTTTGGGGAAACTCCACTAATAGTAATCATGTTTTGTAGGACAGAACAAGTGTATAATATCAATAAGCAATATAAAACAGACTGATTCTTGCAAACCATATCTCAAAAGTCTCAAAGTACTAACTGTACCTTACCTTTACATTTTCGAGTGTTATCTATTTGTAAAAACAATTATAGAGTTGTTTGAGTTTCGCACCAGAGCTCGTAATGTTGACAAGCTGTGTAGGTGAACATATAAAATTCACCTCTATAGGCAAAGCAAATTGATAGGAAAAATACCCTAATCATCATATTTCAATTTTATTTTTAAACTAGTTGTGTCCACGACTTTGTACGCGTAGATTTCAATTAGGTAAAAAGTACCCCATGTATATACTACTGTATAAACTATAATCCTTCAAAGTTTCATCAAATTCCGTCCAGTAGTTTTTGCGTGTAGGAATAAATTATATACATCACCGCGCGGGGCCGCAACGCGTTCAACTGATCGTTTCCAGCCAAAGCTGAATCCTATTTAATGTGATTGATCATATAGATGTGAGCTCCTACTTTTCTTGGCCATATTACGTGATTGATAGAAATTGACATAACTTCTATATTTGTCAACGGATTTAAATAAAAAAAACTAAATGTTAAGTAAAGACCATCACAATATAATCCTGAAAACAAAATTCAAATCGGATAAGCCGTTTCTGAGATTAGCATGCACAAACATACAGACAAAATGAAAAAACATAATTAGTATCACGGAATGAGCTGAAATCATCCTTCCGATTAAAATAGCAGCAAAATTTTTTTTTAGACAATTAATCGCAATGACGTGGACACTGACGCGAGTCGCTGCTAGTATTGTTATATATTAGACATATACGTAACATAACGCCTGTAATCCCCGAAGAGGTAGGCAAAGGAATGTTGAACATTCCCACGTTTCACCAGTTACTACATTATACATATACAGTACGTATATATCTACATATATATATCAATGTTTACTCATACTCAATTATCGTAGGGTCTGCTTGTGTGAAACGGCGCGATGATAAATGATTGGGGGTTTATCGGCGGGCCATTTTCGCGATATATACTAGTGTCGCCATGGCTTCGGCGCAGACGGGGAGACGCGGGACTGTGCGTTGCTACACGAACCATGAGTTTTAGTATGAGAAAGATTTGTATTGCAATACATAAGTATTTCATTTTTACTAACGTTTCGTAAAATATTAATATTGAACGAGATAATGCCGTTTCGTATAAATTTTTATTAAAACAAAATTGAGAACTGACTATTAATAAGTCGATATTGGCGAATAATTTCATGTTACATACAACAAAAGCTACAATTAATAATTAAAAGTAAATAAGTAACACATCATACTCAGAAATATAGGTACGACAACATAAGATCACAATTGAAGTTTAAATGTTCTAACGCAGCACACTTTAACTAGCTGGCATGAGAACATAAAACAAACATTTGTAAATATCACACTACGAATACTGACTGGCACAATAGTCGTGGCCACCGCAGCGTCGGTGGTGAAGCCAAGGTCGGCCGCGCGCGCCGCCGCACGTCCACGGCATCCTTGGCGGCGGTCGTAGACCCGCGGAAGTCAACGAGGCCAGCGTAACCTGGCCCGCCGACATTTGCTCGTGACGCGTTCGCATCGTGTAATCCGACATAACAGCAAACGCCTAGACAGACATCCAATAGAGCCGCGCCGTACTGGGAACGGCGCGAGTTTTTACTCGGATTTAAACTAAATATAGCACGCCTGTAATCCTGTATGAGATACGCACAGAATTGTAGTACACTCCCACGTTTCACCAGTTACGTTCTCGTCACATCATGGAATAGGGGGTGGGCCAATTGCCATGCCCCAGGAGTTCACAAATATATACATCTATTTATTAATCTGTACGTATGTAGTTCATCAGTCATATTTTCACCACAGCAGGAGCTATGTACCTCAATGCTTACTTTGGGATCCCAGGGCTTTGTGTGGAGACGTCCTGTTATATGTTATATAATATTTTTCGGTTCCAATGTGTGTACAAAAACAAATATTAATATAAAAAGCAAAGATAAAGATAAACTGAAAACACAATTTCACAGTTCCTAGTTTTAACCAAACAATAATCTGAACGACACGTCGCGGTACCAGGAAACAATGACTACGATGAACGAGTTTTTTGTAGCGAGCTACGACAATTGCGTTCCATTGTCGAGTCAACCCCCGAGAGCGGCATGACGTAGTACGAGTAGCCCCGGCGACTGGACGGCAGTTTTATGTCATCACTCGTACTCGACTTTCAAAGATCATTATGTATGTAAATCACGCGAACGTCTGAGCGGTGTCACTACCCACAAACATACCGATCCGCCGATATGTATATTAATGCTGATTGATAAATAAATTTACGCCTGTCGGTGTGGCCGACGATCATCACGATTATTTACGTCCCAATAACGGACGATGTAAGAGCATTTAATAATCATTATCATAGCATAAAACTAACATTAATGATATTAAAATATATTAGTTACTATTAAACGTTTCGTATATACATATATATTATTAAATTATGTACCGGCTTAACTCACGTGTGTTTATCCGAGATAGCCCAACTAGTTTCGGCCCTGTCTATGTTAAGCCGATATAATTTTATATTGAAGCAGGTACATACTTGGCCATATTAATTTAATAAACACTTGACGCCGCGCGTCGGTGGGACGGCGATATGAGTAATATAGTCATTAGCTGAATTCTTATTAGTGACGGACATTCTCAACGTTTTCGCAGCCGTTTGGACGATTTATTAAATGTGTACGTCTATGTTACGGTTACAAATAGGTGTGAATAAAATGATATATTTAAAATACTGGTTAAGGCTAAATTTGAATACGAGCGTTTACTAAGTTTTGGATGTTTGATTAACATTAACTAAATTTATATCTATCTATCTATAAAATATGTAAATATAAAACGTACATAACACATACTTACATCACGCCTGTAATCCTTTAGAGGTAGGCAGAGGAGTGCAGCACACTGCCACATTTATCCAGTTATGTTTACGTTTCACTATGGAACATATAAATGGTGAGTCTATTGCCATGTACCGGGCCAGACTCCGATCCACTACTAGAAAATCTAAGTTGGAAAAATTCAATAGTGCCCGTCTCGGGATTAGAACCCAGGACCTTCCGATCAACAGTCACGCTTGCAAGCAACACGACCAACGAGGCAGTCAATATAAATCTAGTTATATTTGTTAATAGGAAACACAAATCGAAACTTTTTAATAGAATCACAATGATGAAGTTGTATCGAACCGGTTTTTTTTAGCGACGCAAACGCGAATCTAATCCGCTGTCGGTGACTATGACAGAACGGACAAAGGAAAATGTTAAGGATATTTATCTGTTTATGTAATGTCCTATGAGAAGGATTGTAGTACCTTATATATAATAAAAACGAACAGAGTTAGGTTAAATTAAAGGTATAGAATTAAAAGTATAGAAATTAAATTTATAATTGTTAAAAATTATTGTAATCGATTTTAAGTCATTAACTTTATAATCATAAGCTTCAACGAGAATAAGACTGAACCCACTGATGCGGCTGAGCACAGGCTAAACACAATGGCAAAAAATATTCCAATTTTGAAGTCGCTAAATTATATTAGAATAGCGTCGATGTTTCATCCCCATGAATCTACGTAATATATGTAGAACACCTTTGATTTTTCTATAGAAGCCCCCAGTTTGGCTGTGACACAATAAACGTTAACGCTGATTTATTAAATAAGTAAGTATTAAACGGACGAGAGTATGATACTGTAATATAATAATATTATTAATTCGTTAAAAGGAAAGATTGTATACATTTACTTAACGCAACATACCTACGCGTGGACGTAATAGAGATCTTCCGACGTTACGATAAGGGCAAAACACATATACAATTCCGAGCATCTGAATTACACTGGAATTTTGTAAAGGCGCTTGCCTACAATCCGTTCCGACAATTGTTTAATAACGTTGCATACATCATTAATATTAATAAATTGCATCGTTACGTAAATGATAACAACACACCTGTAATCCCCAAAGTGGTAGGCAGAGTTGCATGTATAAATATCAGGATCATGAAAGCAAAGCATGGAAATTTCACTGATAGACGTTTTTAAGGTAAATTGTTGCCTGACTGTACTTCTGATATCTATTGCTAATACCAGCAGGTATTATACGAAATGAAATATTCGCTGACGCTTTTCAGGATGCTGAAACTGAAAAACGAAAGTGAACGACGCTTGGGACAATGTATTGTACCGGTCTTTCATACAGCCAAGACAAACGAACAATTTCTAAAATGGCGAAGGAAAACTATAATGGAATCCTTCACACTTTAGGGTCAGCATAGCATCCTATGGCCTGAGTCCTTACCAACAGAAGATCCACATTAAACAAGCTTAATAATGTTACCAATAAAAAAGCTTGATAATGTCAGAATGTCAACGCCACAAATAGCACATAAGGTAAAAAAATCCGATGAACTCCAAATGAAACTCATAAGGCAACATCCCCAATAAACAAATTGTACACAAAAATCTAATTTCATTTGTCACTGTATACCAGATGAGACTAGAGTACGCATCTAACTTTGTAAAAACAGTAAACTGTCGGACGATGCATACGCAGCTTAATAAATTAAAGCGAACGTCTCATTCATAAACTGGTATCAATGAATTGTAACCCACTCACGTTTATGTGCTTCTTTTCATCGTGCTGAAACCGAATACACAAAAATGTGCGAACAGTTTAATACCATAACGCCCTGAACAATCGCATTCGTTTCGACGGTTGATGCAGTGGTTAGTGAACCTGACTGTTTTACTGGTGATCGTGGGTTTGATCATACTTTCAACCCATAAATGTGTGATGAGTACAAGGATTTATAATATTTTTTTTGGTAGTAAATACTAATGATAGTTCAATTATTAAAACTAATGATAAATAAATAAAGATTAATTTAAACTTCAATATTCACAAGTTAGTTATTGCAAATATATTACATAATTACAGTATATTTGAAAACGTTTCCGTTCATTCGTAAACATGTGAACATTGTGAATATAATTATTATTAATGAATAATACAATAATGTACCTACTTACATTATTGTAACTACCTATATTTAAAATCGTTTTGGAACATTTGTCTTTTTTCCACTACTAATTGATAGTTTTAAATTTTATTTAAACCTTTATAACAACATTACGTAATACAAAAAGTTGTAAGAGTGAAACATAAACTCACCTTAACACTTTCCGTCTATTATTCGGATGCAGTCTTGACGCCATAACAGGATCAATTGCCTTCAAGCGTGTATGAATCTCTTCATTCGTGAAATTATTTTCATTGTCTACGTCTTCCTTCAGTTGTTCTTTGCTAAGTATATTCGTTAATTCTTTTTCATTTGATTGTTTCTCTTTCACGTTGCCTTCAGACGTCGAAGCTTCTATTAGAACATTCGAATCTTCTTTACTGTTAGAACTATTAAAAAATGTATAAAGCCTTTTAGCTTCATGTTTATCATTTCCGTTGTCATCTATATCACGTTTTCTTTTACTTTTGTCCCAAAGAAGATCTTCGGTGTCACTCATATCCTCTATTAATATTTTGTATACTATAGATTCTATGTAGTAATTAGTTCCTCCCACGATTATTGGTATTTTTCCTTGTGTCGTCAAATTCTTAATCTTTACAAATATGGTTAAGGAAAAAACTTCGTAATTTGTAAATGTAAATATACTTATGATTACAAGAATACATTTGAATATAAGGAGTTTAAATTTCCCAAGTATAGGAAACTAATGTCGTCTAATAAATAAGTTCAAACGTATTTTATTACATAAGCGGATTACGTGGTGAACGGCCGATAAGTAAGAACGAAGAAAACCTTGTTGAACGCATTAAGGTTACTTGTTTAATTTAGTCAATTTGGGTAAGTTTTCCTACATTATCATTTCCTGTTGATCCTTCAGTCTTCACAGCTACAGGAGGCAAGAGTAACAAACTAGGAGTGTTTAGGAAACTTTGAAAAATATAAGAGATTGGAGCACCTAACTCAAATACAATAAACTTTACATCATTGTAATTAACAACTTCTCTTAGCACAAAACAGGAGTTACAATCCTGTAATTCTATTGACACATTTAATTAAGTTTTGAGTGTATAAAAGATTACCATTTAATAATTCTTACTAAAACTGTTTTTTTTTGTATACACAGAAATGTTATATACAGTTTGAAAAATTATCTATGTCCCTGGATGTTTTTTCATAATTTTGGACAAGCGAAGCAATAATAAATAATTTAGCAGTTTACTAAAAAAAATTAGAATCACCGGTACAAAATTTAGAATCCAGTTACACAGTACCGGCTATTGCAAAGCGAAAGGTTGCCCGGCAACCGAGTTATTTATCAAATTTATTCTAACGACAACTGTGTTTGATCAGCAGCGTGAAACGTGTCCTCTGCCTTGGAATGTGTTACACTTTTTTCTAATAGAATCAACGTGGCCATTGTTCACGAAATAAATTAATCCAACATTTACTCTTACACAATTGTTTATACAAATGTCGACAAAACCGCGTTGAGAGATAAATACAGTTGGTATGTGGAAATCTACACAATAAATTATCGTGCGCCAAAAATATGTATCTATAATTAATTGTAAAAACCCCAACAAACATTAAAATAGGAGAAAATATTATATACATCTGCCGTATTTATTTTACCTAAATTTGGTAGCAATAATCTCAACAATTTGTAATAAAGGATACAATTTTAAGAGCTCTATTTCTGAAATCCACGACGGTGAACATCTGATGCGGTTCTAAGATGTCCAACAAGTGATGTTTGACCATTTCTCTTTCCTTCACAGTAGCTTTCGCAGTCACCACGTCCAGACCTTTATATATCTGTAACAATATGAGAATCCGTTTTTTCTAAATTGTCGTTTATTCGTAAAACTTACGATGATATTAACAAAAAAATGTTACGATGATCAGATAGGTTTCATTCTGGGAGAATTCTTTAGATTTTTTTAAGTTAGAAAATACATTGGAAAATACGACCAAGGAGATTTAGTTGGTAATTAACACCGGTACAAATAGGTATTTTTTGTACCACTGAAGTAATAATGAAAGTTGAGGACAGGCAACAATGCATAACAAAAAGGGTCTTGACAAGAAAAATAGAACATACAACGCCGAAGCAATACCCGTGGATGTCACAATGGAGTGTTCCCTTTAAACAAGTCAATGTGACAATTATGCAAATACAAGTAAAACGTATGAAATATATGTAACAGGGCCGGCGCGGGAGAAGTCTGAAGAGCAAATGAATAATGCCAGTGGCAGCCATTCTGAATATTCATGGATCGCGGCTATAGAAATTAAAGGTAAGATTAAGTAAGAATATTAATTAGGGTGTACGGAAAGTGGAGCAGATATTTTAAGACTGGTTGGATCATAGGAGAATATGAAAATGGTAATATGTTCGTATGGAAATTTCAATATTAATTGTCTGCATTATCGTTTTGTTATAATAAAATATTGTGGAAATACGAAGCTCAGAGTTCTTTTTACATTTTTTTT
>DWDU01004514.1:0-10697 GCA_018245575.1 Jemadia suekentonmiller | reverse complement strand
GTGCCCGACCCGGGAATCGAACCCAGGACTTCCCGATCGGCAGTCGCACTTGCAACCAACACGACCAACGAGGCAGTCATACGCTTATTCTCTCAATCTTTGCAAATATTTATTTTCATAGGTCTCTTCAGTTTTGGGAACAGGAAAAATCACGGGGCATAATGTGAATATGGTGGCATAGGCATGATTATGGGTTTGTGATTTATCAATTCTTTTTATGCAATTCCGGCGGTTTTATAACATTGCCTTTTCGTTCACCTTTCGCACTTAACATATTATATTTTATCCGTTAATGATTATTTTTATCTATATTCACAATGAGTACTGGAATTTTGTATTTTACGTGATTTTCTCTTTACTGAAATTGCCCTAACGACAAGGTAACTGTCGTAGGGGACAATTCCATAGATTGCACCTATTACGTTTCTTATTATTATTACAAGGCTTTATGATTGTATATAAAGAACTATGTGCCAATATGCGCCGTGACTCGCACACAGCTACCACATCAAGTACATGTTCGTGGGCGACACAATGAAGAGCGAGGTGGAGAGCGTGATACGGAAGCTGCGGCCAGCGCTGCAGATGCGGTTACGCTTCATCACACACCTCAACGTGGAACAGATAATAACCGGATAGCGAAGCGAGAGTTCGCCGGCCAACCCCAGCCCCAAGTCGGACTAAATGCCGATTGGCGCGGGAATAGATGTCCGATTAAGTACATTTCTTGCAGTGTGGTAATGCCCGCGTCGCGCTCCGAGTGGACGCGTGGGGACGTATTCCTTGCCATATTTTAAGAAATGGATCAGCGATAGCAGGGTACGAATCTGAATCGGCCATTTGACTGTCTCTCGCGCTATTACATCAGCAGGCATGAAGTCGTTCTGTCGTAAAACCGTAGAATATTCGAGAGTCAAATAGTCGGCTTAGACAATTTTATCCTACTATGGACTACTGAAATTGAGGATCTATTTCCTGTGGACGAAATAAGTTTCTCGCCTAACGAATACGTTTGGAGTACTGCTGAAGGATTGTTTACATCAGGAATAATATCATTGTATAACGTGGATTTGACCACAGTTTTACCATTTCAGTTTCCGCGACAGGAATTGTCCATCGGACCTATGCAAGGGTCTTTCGTACTGCAATATTAAATGCCATTTCGTACGTATCAAAGTAGTAAAAGCAGTCACAACGAGATACGGGTTTAAAGAAATAATCCCGACCGGCGTTAGATGTGGAACTTGTCGTCCAAATCGGTGTTTATATTGGGGTTGCCGTGGCACAGGTGCCTTTATCGACACACCTGTTGTGTACCACGAGGCCGACGACACAGACATTTGAAGCGACGAACAGTGACGATAAAAGTGAAGTGTGAATGATAGTAGTTTAACTTAGAAATGTAATACTATATATTTACTGTAATGAAGGTCCAGTGTCTTTTAGTAACGTGAAAGCTGTGGTGCCAAAAGAGTATCATTAGTGTCGTGTCAACAAAGGAATTAATGTATTTTACAGTGTTATCGCATTTAATTCAGTCTTGTTTATTAAGTAGAATCGTTTTGTGTAAATGCGTGTGCCTAGTAAGTTCCTAGTTGTTAGCGCGTTTAGTAGATATATAGTACGTTACCGTCAGAATATTTTTAGTGCTGTTAACGGAGGGTAACCGGGGATCCGAATCGGGGATCTGAAATTATTAAATGTTCACATAGAACAAACTGTCGCCGAGCTATGATAGTCATATTGACCAAATAAATTTCAATGTCGGCCTCAGTGGAATTGGCAAAAACAGTACAAAATACGTAAATGCAATTGGAATAAACGCTATTTAAACAAAATAAAACATATCTACGGTATTTCGAACATAATTGCAACTACATAGATATAAAATCAATCAATTTATATGTCTAGTTACCATCCCAAAATAATAAATACACAATGATGAAATACACAATTCGTGTTTGCCATCAAAATATCTAAAGTAAATATACTATCTATGGTGTGGCATGTCGTTACATCGCTGTGTAAGTGAGGGATTAAAAGGAATCACTTCAAAAAATGGCACCGTACAAATTCCCTAACACGAGGAGTTAATAGTAAGAACCATTAAACGTATTTGCGCTCAAAATTGGTATTAAACTATTGCGGAGACGTATAGAGATATCAATCCGTCCTCGTTCATTAGCGACGGCACCTATCGAGTGATCGTCAGAATGGAGTGAATCAATCAACTGAAACTGTAATGATGCCTTATTATTAATATAGTGTTTATTTAGATTAAAACAGATCTTGAAATATATCGGCTACATGGAAATTGTCACCAGATCTTGCTTCGGTACTACATATAGGTATAGCATTTATAGAAATACTGCATGTTGAATATATCGTTAAAGTAATTTATAGTACAAATCGGTATTTTAAAATATTAGTGACGTTAATATTGCTGTAATCGTAATGTTACTATACAATTGTTTCAAGTCGATGAATATGATGGCGCTTAAATTAATTAGACTGCTGTAGTTAAAATTTAAGAAGAAAAAATACCAACAGTTTCTATAATAATTCTAATATTAATTAGGTTTTTGAATTGTGCCCGTTTTGATGTCTTTAAATTACAGGAGGAAAACTTAAGAGGTTATTATATTTGCTGAAATTAGTGAAGCTAGGTTTAGATGGAAATAGTTATTGCTAGAAGTTAAAATTAAGGAGGCCTGGTTAATACACCAAATTTGAACAATAAAAATAGAGGAATTGACAATTCTACTTAAAAGAAACGCTGTTACTTAGCTGAAAGTACTAACAGTCTATATGAGTCTTGGACCTGTTCTGATTATTTCGACTGTTAAGTAAGTTCTAAGTTTGATTAAAATAGATGACATTTACTTGTAATAACATTGATTATTTTTATTATTATATCACCACGCCAGGTCCCTTACAGGGTAGGCAGGAGAGCAAATTATGTACTATCCTTACAGACCTGACGTGCATCTTGTACATATTTTTTTTATTTCTTATGCCATTAAATTGGAGTTAGTAAATTGACTATCGTGCAATTATACTTGTAAAAATGAAAGAAACGGGTCGTGTAATAATAATTACTATGCCGTTTTAAAACGTTAACGTTCTTTTTTTATTATACATGAAGAAAAAAAAAATTGCCATGCGTAATCCATAAATATAATTTTTATTCAATCTTGAATCAACATGGTGGGTAAACTAGTGGTAACACCAGACGACGGCACAAACTCATACCTTATACAAGTATACATGTGTATTACATTGTTAAAATTATATTAAGTTATATATATATATGTACATATATTATAAGCATTGTTCTGAAAATTTTATAGGGAAATCAAAATGGTTCATGGCATATAATTAAATCGACTCAATCGCAAGTTGTAACGTTCGCATATTTTTTCTTAATATTTATCGTTATATTCGATAATTGTTATTAAATATATTTTCTGAATGTTATAATAGTAATTCGCGTGTGCACAAATATACTAATTACATAGGTAAATGATATTTAATCGTTTTATACTATATGAAAATGTCAGATAACTTACTGAATATAGTTCGCTAGTTATTGAATAGTGTTTAAGCCAATTATGATTTTCATGTCGGAACTAAATTTTAAAGTTTGTAATGCCTTGTCATTGCCATCTGCAACCTACATGAAATCTTAAGCGAAATCTGAATAACTTAAATGAAATCTGCTTAAATGACGTGTCATCAATGATCCGTGTTCCGAAATTTTATCGAAATGTTAATGGTTTCGTCGTCGTATTTGTAACAGAACAATAGTGCCTTTTTAATTCTATGTATTGTGTATTACCTAATATCGATTACCACATAAATCCTATATCATATAATAACGAGAGTCCTCCAATACTTAATGGTTTTACAAAAGAAAATTCTCACTCAACGTTTTGTTGCGTTGCTAATGGAGTTCGCGTTAGGGTCCTTTAAAATAGTGATTCGGAAAGCTAAGCAGAGTTTGATCATATTTAATATCAAACAGCACATTAGTAAATTTCAATAGTCTATCTGTACATTTCAATTGTTGTGCCACGGTGCTCGATAGTAAATATAGGTATCTGTATAGGAAAAAATATAAACAATGTGTAGGTAATAGGTCATTATTATCAGTGTCAATGGAAGAGAAACACTCCAGGCTTTAAACTAGTGACTTACAGCTGCGTTTCTTAACCTTTCTCATTCCGCGGACCCCTAGAAAGTTGAGCGCAATACAAGGACCCCATGAATAAAAATCTAGGAATTAATTTAGGACAGTTTCAACGACCCCCATACTCATATTGGCGGATCCCCAGGGGTACGCAGAGCACAGGTTAAGAAACGCTAACTTACAGCGTTAGAAATTCTATTGAATCACAGGATTTTCTAAACATCTCTCTTGTTACTGTGTTGTGTTTTGCAACCATGCAAGTATTAGCTATATTCCACACATATCTGTACGGGAGTGTAATACGAGTTACGAGAGTCGATTACGAATGTACGGAGTAGGCATCGCGTATCGAAATATTGTATGAGATACGCGCTTATGTTCAGAATGATAACAGTGTCTAAAGTTGTTGAAATATTGACATCCAACATAGTGCCCTTTGTGCGATCACTGACAAGGTATACTTAGTGAGAACATTTAATATAGGTGTGTAAGTCAAGTCTGCGCCATCAATGCGTTCCAGATCACCTTCCATAAAAAGTAATAATGGATTTTAACCAGTTAAAGAAAATCCGAGCGGAAAGATAATTCTCCCAAAAAAAAATATATTTGAATTTCTTATTATCTTATTCGCTTCGTTTGACATTTCATAACCTGTCATCGTCATGTTTCTTTTGCACATCGGTGCCGTATTGAACTTGGCGCGGGCCCGATCATGTCAATATAGGATCTGAATGTGTGGATGAAAATTAATTATGACATGGATTGTGCCTTCCAGGAGAATAATGCTCGTCGTATTTTATTACCACATATAACAAATACAATATATTCAAAAATATTTTTCTACGTACATAATTATATTAAACCATTAATACATATATGAGCGCCCATAGTTGTAATCGGCTCCAAAGTGTATGGTATTATTGGAAGGTAACATTTAGTAACGACGCACGATGCCGTGCAAATATACATAGCAATACGATTCTCGTATTGATCGTTTAGTTCGCCGGATATGCGATACGATTCCAATGCAAAATGCATGCATTGTCAATAGTGATGTATGCAGATGTACATTTGAAGTCGTATGTAGTTTTAACGGTGTGCAATAATTTTAGAGAGTTGTTAATATAAGTCATTAGTTAAGCATAAGGAACGAGACAATCACATGTTAGGTCACAATACTGAAACGCGATAAAATTATACTAATTACAATTAATAAGAATGTATATGTATGCGTGTGTTTTTGTCTGTGTTAGTATAAATTTTATTAGCGTTACAATTACGGTGAGATTGAGTGAGACAAGTTCACGTGAGATCATGCTCAGTAATATAATCTAATGAGGCAATGTTAATCTATTGAAGTCGTTAGAAATATGCGTCGCGATTTGATCTTAGATTAAGGGCGTCCATTCAGTATTTGAATGGAACATTCGCGTACCGCGGTGTCAGATTGTATTTATTTTTCCTTGGCGGTAATATTTTAGCATCGAATAAGTTATATTAATTAATACGATAGTCGATATCATCTAGGGCTTTCTCGAACCGTGTATGGATGAAACGCATTGGAACGTTGTTTTAAATGTTTATGGTTATTATACCCACGGGTAGATCTAGTGTTGATTGAAACATCATTTATTTAGTGTTTACATAACACATGCGTATTATTTTTACAATGATAATCGAATCTTATGTTCATTATATGTATATCGATTTATGTACTAGACCTACAACTGTAATCCTATACAAACTTTACAAACACTTAAAAAACTATATCTCGGGAGTGTTGAAAGAATTGAAAGTTTATTACGCCATTAACCGTTAAATTAATAAATTAACTGACCCAAATTACAACACGCAAAATCACTTGAAAATTAGATGGCAAATTGCATAGTATGTTACGTGGCTTTATTTATA
Source organism: Jemadia suekentonmiller (assembly GCA_018245575.1). Taxonomy (NCBI): domain Eukaryota; kingdom Metazoa; phylum Arthropoda; class Insecta; order Lepidoptera; family Hesperiidae; genus Jemadia; species Jemadia suekentonmiller. The sequence continues at coordinate 4,597 of DWDU01004514.1, read as the reverse complement.
ACAAGTTTTTTAATTCTTCGACTAAAATATACTACAATCGCTTATGCTTAAATGTAACTTTCACAGGTATGACACAGAATATTGGTTTGGTTACTACATGGTTTGAAGGACGAATTTGAACTACAGCCAGTGCTCGCGTTCAGTTTGTACGTACGAACAAAAAAGTCGTGGGTACATACAAACTGGTGTCGTAGTTCGCGTCCTTTTGATTTATCTAAGAACATGTAGTTAGGTATGTGTGTACTTAACATGTATAGGTACACCTATCAATGTGTGTACTATTGTACAATTCTGAAGGAAAGTTTACTGTACCATACTTAAATGTATCCTTCTAGTTCTTCATAATTACTTGACTGTACTTAATTTTAAATGAATCAGTTTTGCAATGTGAAACTGGTTATTTATTGATTTGATAGAAAACGATTATAGTACAGTGGAAAGGCGATTACTAGAGTTGTAATATAAATAATTATTACTTCAATATTTCGCTTGTCACATACCTACATGACTATCGAATTGTGAACTTTTTGATTGTGTGTTTTAAAATTTTATAAAGTGAACGAAAGTTTTAAACAAAAAGCAATAGGTAAACTCTGCAAGTTATGATACAAATTAAGTACTAGTTATAATATTTTTAATATGCTAATTGTTAAGAAATGTGTCGTAACATCCATAAGTTAATGTAATATTTAAAGAACATATGAATATTTTATATTTATAACTAAATCTGACTATAGATATTGTAATTCATTGACGGTGTGATACCATATTAAATTATATTTCATAACTTAAATATAATAAGCTATTCAATATAATAGTAAATTATAGTAAGTCTATTGAGTCATCAATAAAGCTTCTATAAATCTTAATTCCGTCGGTAGTATCAATAGACAATATCTTGACTAATCTGATGTTGTGCAGTCTGAACGGATTCCACTATGAATGATAGCGTACAGTTTTATGTTATAACTGATTGCGTTAGATTCGTTTATTTTCCTCTATTTCTAAATTCGTAATTTGAAATTTTTGAGAATACTGTATAATAATCGGACCGTCTGTTTCGGAGCCAATTCTATTTTGTACTTCAATTACATTAAGATAATTCATTTTTATGTTGTTACTGTTGGAATATTGTTGAATTTTGCTCGTAGCCTTAGGAATAAATCAGTTTTTATGTTCAGGAAATAAATAATAAACATAGAACGCACATTGGCATTGTGTCCTTCTATTTGTGAAGATGTAAGAGGGATGCACTTGTAGCTTAAGACTCGGTAGCGGGTGGAAAGCTATCAATAAAATTAAGGAAGTTTCAGCCAAGTAGGAACAAAACAAAGAAATTATTCAAACATCGCTATGGAGCGTTTATCTGACTCACCGCAATTATTATTATTAATAAGTATAGGTAATTTTAAACGATTTCCTATTAACTGAACTGTAAACGATATTAAGTGAAATGAATGATAAAGGTACTAATATGGAACTTGTTTTGTATATCTAATACGACAATATATATTTTTATAACTGAATATCTACAGTATGGATTGTAATATCATGTGCATACCAAGTTATACCAGTAGTTCTTTTGTATTTTATTTAAATAAATAATAATGGTTTTACGCATGTACAATTGTATTCATCTATTGTTTTGCATCCACTGTCTTTTTTGTGTATTCTGGCTACGGATTTGCGTTTCGAGACCGCAAATGATGTGAAGTGTTTAATTATATATGCGTTTATCGACAACCTCATATTCTGACCTATAAAATCAAACAGTGACTGACAAATTACGATTAGATTACAAAATCTTTACCATGTGCTTTTGCTAGTCACATATAAATATGTATGTGTTTCACCGTTGGGTCCGGGTCTACTCTAATAATGAGGGGGATAAGGGATGTACCTACTCTGTCACGCCGTATTCCATCTTAAATACACATTTAATATTTAATTACACATAATTACACATCCAATAGTGATTCGATAAAGGGGTAGAACAATACAATGTTTGTGAGGACTTACACGTGTGTGTGTGAGTATATACGTAGGTAGATGACGCTTAAACAAAAAACATAATATTACAGATAAGTTTGTATCATATTGTATTTAATGCAGTAATTCATGATTAGCATTTAATATGTTGGTCTCCTTTTCTATGGAATGTTGTAAAGAGGTTTGCTCAATTGAAGTAATTTTTGACTTTGTATGTACGCAGCATATGTTGTAGAACCTAATTGTAATAATGCGTGCGTGCGTTATGTTAAATTACAAGTAATGTTCCGATTTTCCTGAAATAAATAAGGTTCATATTTAAACGGACCACCCGTTTAAATATGAACCCTAATAAATTCCTGTAGTATTTGAACAGGACAATGTGCTTGGGCCATGTGTGTCGCGATGGAGGTATTGTTGCAGTGATTCGACTGTGCTGTTACATGCAGAGCGCATACAAAGTTGTGGCTACATCTGGTGCTCATGACGTGTGGGTAAAGATGCTGAGCGCGAATTTTTTTTACAACGCTTAGATTAACAATACGAGTATACCTACACGGGTGCTACGTTTGGTTTTAGTATGAAACGCTTCATTAAAAGACATATAATTTTGTGGAGATTTGTTTTTGCATATGCCAAGTGTCCTCCAAACATTATTGTCAGCCATTGATATAGTGGAATTGCCGCATCTGCGACGTCATTATTTTAGACAAATTTGGGATTTACATTTTCCTGTTGTATATGTTCTCCGACTTAATTTTATGATTTTAACACTACATGGAACTGTCGATAGGCGTCCAAGTTGTACACCAAAAGGACAAACAAAGTCGCTAGAGTATACATAATTGTCGATCACTAGACGATGTCGTTCAGTAGACATTAAAACAAAATTTAGTAACGTAGGGACATTAAGTGAGAAATAAATACCTTACTCAATTGAAAGCATCTCTTTGACTAAAGATTTAAAGTACGAATGTTTAAATATTCTTAATTTACTCACAAACGTTGCAAAAAATTTGTCGACCAATATGTACTGATTCCTGTTACAAATGTTCCTTTCTGCGAATTTCTAACAAGGTGCTCTTGTGTATGTTTGTTGTAAATTGTTGAACGCCGAACCGAGAACAGCTGGCGTAAACTTGCCCACGCATTACATTGGTGTAGCGTTTTGCTTAGTCCATGCAGCTCACTAACGCATGACAAATGAACCGGTTAAGACAGCTGTAAACATATTGAGTCAATTTATTCAACACAAATATATTGTCACACTACTTATATAACTCTATCTTTTCCATTGGCTTGATATATTGTTATAATGTAAGTTGGACATTCAGATGTTCACTAGCTAATGCGTTCGTAACTAGTACACCCGAGGCCTGCTACTAGATAAATGTCTGCTTGCATTATATTAGCCGCGTGTTCTCTCGCGATTATGTATTTTCTACCGTAATGGCTCGTTTCGCTGATAAAAATGCAAATATATTAATTATAACGTGTGCGGCTAAGTACCTAAAACGGTTATACATAGAGCTGCTGAAAAATTCAAATTTATTAAATCCTCCATATTAATATTGCCAACAAATAAACGTGTTTTTTTACTGTGCTCGTGCATTTCACGCGGCCATTACGTTTATCATGTACAAGTTCATTATAATTGTAGCGAAATCTGTTTCTAATTATATAGTATGTATATTTATAACACCATGTTTATTTCACCTAGGTGTAGAAGATTTCCGCCGGCTACGATCCTGAAAAACTATTACCTTTTCTATTGTCATCAAGTATGTACGGATTTGCTTATGTATGAATAAAAGAATAACGTTATTTTGTATAGCAAAACACTCCACAATAAAAATAGCAACGATTTTAGAAACGACGTCATCCATTTACATTTCTATCCTCTTTGAAGACGTGCGCAAAAGTAAATATTTCAGCTTAGTGAGAAATATCTAGTCATATCTGCGGATTATAAAAATATATCGAAATTGATATTAATCATCATCAGCCTAACCCGGTCCACTGTTGGATGGTCTCTCACAAAAAGCGCCATCATGGTCTTCGGCTTGCCGGATCCAGCTTCTAACTGCAGCCTAATCTGATACCAATGTTCGCATAAAAGTAAAGAAAATAACCTCATGTTCTATACACATATAAGAGAAATTCCACGTATATAGTGACTCATCACGATGTCGCTGGAACTATAAAGCCTAGACACTTGAAACTCGACATGAATATATATACCTATATTTCGCTAAGAAGATATCAGCTAAAAACCGGTTTTATGAAATTCCACCCCCAAAGAGGATAGCGGGGATGTAAACAATGGAAAATTCACTTAGCCCTTAACTGGAAGCTTTACTCCTACACAACTTATTTTGCTGATTATATATTGTTAAAGTAAGTAAAGGCAAAAAAAATAATATCATGAGGAACGTTTATTCAATTTTCACTTATTAACTAGACATCAATATTTTAAACGGTATACATTTTTAGTACTTATACATAAGTAAAACCCGCAGGTAAAATTGAGTAAGACTAAAATGAATTCTAGATGTAAAATATCTTAGTAACACGACACAACATTATGATAGTAAAGGGAACAACCTAC
>DWDU01004513.1:0-10697 GCA_018245575.1 Jemadia suekentonmiller | reverse complement strand
GTGAAACGTGGGAGTGTTCTACACTCCTCTGCCTACCTCTTCGGGGATTACAGGCGTGATGTTACGTTTATAATATACCGTATGGTAGTAAGCCTGGAGATAGCTAAGGCCTTTGATCGGGTCTGGCACAGGGCCCTTCTTGCGAACTGAGCATCCTACGATCTTCCTGAGAAGTTATGCATATAGTCGCCGCATTTCCATTAGAGCAACATGTTAAGGTCTTAGTGGACTATTATTGCTACCGAGTAACGCGAGTAAAACTATCAGCAGCCAAAATTTTCTAACAGTAATCGTTATATCTCCTGTTCTTGTGGAAATTCTGGGATAAAAACTATACTATGTGTTTTCTCGGGTGTCAAACTATTTTTGTACAAAATTTCATCCAAATCGGTTGAATGATTTAGGCAAGAAGAAGAGACATCCAGACAGAATTACTTTCTCATTTATAATATTTATAAAGCTTAACTAAGCCACAATAGAACATCGTGTATCCAAAAAGCTAATTGCATATTTCCAGGAGCGCTGCTCACTTCGGCCGCGATGTCTGCTGACGCTGACCAGCAGGAACCACCATCAGGTATTCGTCGATGAGTTTAATACACAATAACGTATATACATACATATCATCACGCCAGTTCTCCCACGTGATCGGCAGAGAGCACCGTGTACCAAATATCTCTATTCTTATAAACCTTATAGCCAATGTGGACTGCGAAAAGCAACATACATACGCCGTTCTTATCCAACTGTTTTATCACCGTATTGTTTAATATATTACCCAAGTCACAGTAACAAGATGTGTGATGCCGACGCCAATGTGATGCCGCCAAGTAACAAGTATTTAATAGCTTATACTCCACCGCATAAGACTGGTTTTCTCCATTACTCATTCTCTATTCAGGGAAAACTACTATGGAACGCGTTATCCGAAAAAATCTGCTAAGCTCCGACGCTATTCTCGTCTAAAAACGTCAACTTTATCTAAATGATTTCATTTCTGCAGAATGATTGCTGTTATCAATATTCTTTTTTTGTATATTTACTGTATATATGTAGTGTGTATGTATATAAAAGTATGTGTGTATATGTGTATGTATATGTCATATCAAAGTAATGACAAAGGCAACAATTAAGTGAAAAAAAAAATTAAAGCATTTCAAACAAGTAAAGTTACTGGTTCCCTTCGTGTGGCAGTGAGATCTGCAAAGCGCGTGGGTGGTTGTATTATCGTACATTATGCATTGTAGGCGTGGTAGAGCTTCGCGAGGACGTGCCGCTGAAGGCGAGCGGCGCGGCCAGCGGCGCGGCGAGCGGCGCGGCGCTGTGCGCGGCCGGCCCGCGCCTCGTGCTGGCCGCCTTCGCCGCGCTGTCGGCCGCTATCACGCTGGCTTTGCTCACTCAGATCTACTATGGCGATTACGAAGTGAGGAAACCTCTTTTTCATAAGCGTACTTACAATGAAGAAAACCTTGTGTCAACAAGGTTTTCTTCATTAATAAATGTTAATTTGTTTTAAACAAATTTAACCAAGTAGTATACTAGAATTATTATGTTGTAGAAGAAAGCATCCAACTGTAGAAAATATTACTGACTCCAAGGAAATCAGTCATATTAATAAAGGAGCTTATGTATTAAAGCAAAGTAAATTTGATATTCGATTACAGAGCCCGTATTGAAAATAAAACTAAAACGTTTAACCCTACCAACACGAAAAACCGCCATTATATAATTGGCTCGGTAGAATCGCTGTAAGAAACACGTGTTTAGTATTTAGTAGGTTAAATACGTGCCTCGAATCAGTGGGCTAGCCATGTATTGTGTGGTGGCGGTGAGGTGGTCCCGCACGGGTCGGTGGCGGGGTCGGGCGCGGAGTGCTCGCGCGCGGGCACGGGCGCGCTGCGCGCGGGCGGGCGCGCGCTGGACGCCGCCGCCGCCGCCGCGCTGTGCCTCGCCGTCGTGGCGCCGCACCGCACCTCGCTCGACGCGTCAGTACCTCACTACCTCACTACCTCACTACCTCACTACCTACCGCACCGCACAACCAATTACATGACACTTAAACCACGTACCCACGTACACACGTACACACGTACACAGATCAAACTCGGCTTTAGTACATCGATATCGATTTTATGTTTATTCAAACTTTATTCTAATCTTACTTTATTCGAAAGTCAAATGTTTCAAAATACTTCGTCTTACATACTACAAAATGATCTTAAGTTATTTTAATCCAGGCAAGATTCTCGTAGGATATATCAAATGTATTTTATAGGTATTTATAGATGTCTATTTACTTTAGTAAGGTTGCTTCGAACATGGTACATACCACCGATAATTGCTGGAAATACGACTGTTCTGGCCCCAAATATGTCTCAACTATAATCCATTGTTCAATTATGCAGACTTAAATATAACACTTAAACTACAGAACTAATCAATCACTATTAGTTTGTACGTTGATATCCACGAATTATATATAATGATTTTATTTATTTCTTACATACATATGTAGACATCTTCACGCTAGGTCCTTCGCGGGGTAGGTATAGAGCACCGAGTGTCTGATATCTCTATCGATACAGGTCTTCTGGGCTTCTTTTATATTAATAATTCTCTGCATACACGCACTCCAGTTTCGAAGACTTCTAGCTCTCCCATAAGCCTGTGTCTGACGTATTTGATCAAGATATTCGTATTTATATTCGCATTGTATTCTTTGGTTCGCTTTTATTTATTTCATTAGCTATTCTCTCAGAAATATAAAGTATCTTCCGTACATCAGAGTTACGAAGTCTGTGTGTGTGACCGCACTTATTCTGCTTTATTACATAGCGAACTGTCGCTTGCGTATCGTCCTTAGTGTTAGAGCCAGCACGGCTGCACGGCGTCACGCAGGCCGCGGGCACGCACGAGCACGAGCTCGCCACTCCGCCGCACGGTCACATACCCAACGATACATTCACACTATTTCTTGCAATCACTGTTGTCTCTATGTAACCGGTATACCCGCCATCTCCGCTGAACGAACGCCCAACATGTACAAATTCAAATTCAGATGTCATTTATTTAGAATTGGTTCATTAGAATACTTTTTGTACGTCAAAATGAAACAACCACCGCTTCGGAAAAGGCCTCGCTATGGAAAACAAGCGGTGAAAGAAACTCCACATGTCCTTATGCTGGAACGCTACGTTCTCCAGAAGGAGGTTTCGTTGCAGCTATACATGAACTGCTTATTCGTTTACCACCATTATTTACACTCTTATCTCTATATGGACCCAGAGCAACCTCATGACCTTGCCGCTTGGTCCCGACACTACCGTTCAAGTCACCACACACTGTAACTCTACTTACTCTAAAAGACAATACTGCCGCCCAATTTTATATGGACCCATGTCCGTCTTGAGTCTAGCAAACCGAAATCTATATGAAATGAAATGAATATCAATTTATATGAAACAGCGCCATCTTCATGATCTTTATTAAGTTGTTAGTTCATTGCTATTACTTTGTTCACGATTAGCAGCCATTCAACACTAGATGGCATAATCTACTATTGCTTACAATATAATATTGCAGACTATAATACACAGTTTGTTATTTTTAAACGCCATCTGTATTTCCTGACTCGACTCGATGTACTAATTTGAGAAAACTATATAGATTATTTGAATAAAAGATACATGTAAAATAAACAAATAATATTACTTAAACTGATTTACGTAATTACACGCCTGTAATCCCCGAAGGGGTAGGCAGAGGAATGTAGTGCCTACAGTTCCACGTTGCATCAGATATGTTTACGTCCCAATATGGAGTGATAAGTGGTGAGCCTATTGACATACACCGGGCACATTTCCAGACTCCGAGACACTATTACAAAATCTAAATTAGGATAAATCTCAGTGCCCGACCCGGAATCGAACCCAGGACCTCCCGATCGACAGTCCCCCTTGCAACCAACACGACCAACGAGGCAGTTATTAAGGCAAAACTGCTTTATAAAATTATTAAATAATATTAAGTACCTATAATTAATAAACTAATATGACTCCTTTGCTTTTACCTCTTTATCTCGTCCTATAGGAGTACTTTATCGAACTGTGGGCTGACGCTGCTAAAACGTAAATAGCTAATCTTCAATGACATACATTACATTAATGAAATAATAAAATTACACATACATAATTATCTTCATGCCAGGTCCCTTACGGGGTAGGCACAGATAACCGATACGCCAGATACTGGCTGATGGGAGGCCAGAAGTGTTTGGAATCAGCGTGCATGTGTGATGTGTGCATGTGTGAAGGCGCGGCAGCTCTGTATGGATAGAGATATTTGGCACTCGCTGCTCCCCTACCTATCCCATAATAATAAGATTACTTTTTCGATTAGCTTTTCCATACCCACATATGATAATAAGAATAATAATTTATTTGCTGTAATGTGGTTACAATAGATGCTCATATAACATTCAATTCTCACATTAGCCAAAATGTGGCATACAAATTTCCATACATTAAATGGGTTTTTGTTAGTAAAGTTCATTTTCAATTTTTTTTTAATACAATTATATTTCATTGAAAAATTCATTAAGTCATGTCAGTCATACATTTGTGATTAAGTCATGTCACACATAAATTCTTGTAGACTATAATAACACTTTTCAACCAGCCAGTTATTCAGTTTTCTTTTAAACTGAGAGATTGCTATTTTTTTCAAATCTTCAGGAAGATTATTGTAAATTCTAATGCACATATGACATGATTTTCTCGATCTCACTGCAGTTCTTGATTTAGGCAGTGATAGCTTGTCAGGGTATCTTGTAAGAAATGTACAATACTCTTTCTTCTGTGTAAATAGGTACATATGTGTTTTTACAAAGTTACATGTTTTATATACATATATAAACTGGGTAATGTTAACAATTTTAAAGATTTAAAAAGTGGCTTGCAGATAGAGTCTAGGGAAGTATTATATATCGCTCGGATGCATTTTTTTTGAATTATAAAAGCCTTATTGAAAGCAACTGAATTGCCCCAGAGTAGAATGCCATATCTCAGTATAGAGGAAACATAGCCATGATAGGCTTTAAGGGCTGTTTTTGGTAGACGCCGTAGAGGGTACACAAATCTATTTTACAATCTATACAAATTTTTTTAGTGTGCGCTCTCCATGTACAAGTGTCATCTAATTCTAACTCTAGAAATGTGACTGAGTTAACTTCTTTTATTAACTGATTCTCGTATTGTAGTTTCAGCACAAGCTTTTTGGAACCTCTAGTTATGAATTGCATGTATTTAGTTTTTGTTATATTTAATTGAAGATTGCGACTGCCTCGTTGGTCATGTTGGTTGCAAGTGCGACTGCCGATCGGGAGATCCTGGGTTCGATTCCCGGGTCGGGCACTACAAAAAAAATTTCTAATTTAGATTTTCTAAATTAGATTTTCTAGTAGTGGCTCGGAGTCTGGATATGTGCCCGACGCATAGCAATAGGCTCACCACCTATTCCATAGTGGGACGTAAACGTAACTGGTGAAACGTGAGAGTGTTCTACACTCCTCTGCCTACCTCTTCGGGGATTACAGGCGTGATGTTACTTTTTTTTTTAGCATATTCAAATTAAAGTGTGCCAGTATCATGTCCTTTAAAGCTACAGGCCAGAAGTTATCGCTAACAGGAACATCCGACGTGAATATTTACGACACTCACAAGCCAAGCGGGGCTCATATCTTGCGGGCTGTACAACAAGGCAGCGTGCAGGGCCAGTGCCAACTGCGGTCCAGTGGTCTTCGTTGGCGTCGTCAGAGCGTAACTTATCACTGCATTGGCACCCGCTCCCCCGTTTCCGTAATATCCCGCTGAGGCTGCTGGCTCTAGAGAGGACTCAACTAAGATTACCCTGTAAAAATATTTGAGACGATATTGGTGCAATATCGGCCTCGCTATGTTTGCTCATCAAACATATTGGAAAGCTTTTACTTACTTTGGGCAGCTTACTTACAAGAGCAATATTTGCAATATTGGATGTATATTTATTATAATCACGTACAGATATTCTATTTCACGATTTATACTTGTTGTAATTCTTGCAATGATATATTAAAATCTTTAACATTTATATATAATGTATAAAAATGTTAATGCATTTATAAGCTATATATAGCAAATTGAAGTTTACGTTTATACCATGTTCATGTATTTGTCAAAATGAACATTAATAGCATGTTGATATACAAGCTTACGAGTTTCAAACCCATTAGATCCAAGTACGAGGCGGATTCCTAGTGTGTTCTAATACGAGGTCAAATAAACTTACGGAGTGTTCAGATTAACGCCTCGAGCACAGCTTATGACTTCAGCGGCCAACTTTCTTAGTAGTTTGTACCCGCAGTTCAGATCTCTAGGAAAGTCCGGGTTTATCAGAACACCAGAAATTCCAAGCTTGAGCCAAGTACATTGAGCTGCAGCGAAAGCCGCCATAATGCCTTCAGAACACAAGTTTAAAACCGCCTCATTGTTGGAACTGCCCCAGAAAGCGCTCCGCTTCTCATTCCATATCCATTTGTGAATTCCATTTGGCACCTGGTTGTTTGAATCACAATAAATACATATATAGATTTCAATAATCTTAAGGTATAGTAAGCAGTGATAGCTTAGCCCTTTAGAATCGAGCCCACCATTCCAGGACCTCCATCTTTATAAAATTATATGAATATTAAGCTTTAAAATCACTTGTAGCAAGGATGAAGGAACATACTGCGAGAAAACTTAAATATCTTTGAGTGTTTCATAATCTTGAGTGCTTTATGTCTTAAGGTGTGCAGTTTGCTAGCCTACACCTATCCAGCACGGCCTTAACTCTTCTTCGGTGATATATTTTCTATTTCTGATAGGACACCAAAGATATCCAAAAGTGGAACAGTGAGTAATTATGAAAGTATGATAAGTGAAATGTTAAACGAGTATTTCGAATTGGAATTGTGAGAAACTTAAAATAAGATTCACTGAATTTAACGAAATTCAACAATTTTAGGAATACGAATTTCCGAACAATCTTTTAATGTCCAAAGTTCCCTGTTCCCAGATCTCAAGTACGGTATTCTCAAAGTCGGCAGGTTGAAAGCGCTATTTTCCGTTCAATCTCTTTTAAGTATTATCCTTGGTACTTGATAAAGAGTAAAACGAAAACCCTTCTCACAATGGGAGGTTCATCTGGCTGTCCCTCTTGCCAAAGGATCCGATCTTCAAAACCATTTCTACTTTCCAAACTGTCTTTAAACCATTCAGATTCCGTGCTAACAGTTTGCAAACGCAGCGTAACGATCAATTTGAGCTCTGCAATGACAAAAACAACTGTAATTCGAAAACTGCAACAAAGATAATGTAGTCAATAGTACACCGCGAACCCAACTAACCATAACGTAATCACTACGTTCGGAGGTACCATTATCCATAAGTACTTGCTTCCTTATTGTAGAATGGTGATGCAAACATCTTTTAACAATGCAGAAATAACCAGATATGGTACTGGTGATGATAAAACATAACCAGAAAAAATCATCTTCGGGCTATATTACATTTTTCTTCTGACTCATAATAATAATTTGGTGATAATAACAAACGTATCATTGTATACTACTTACCGGAAAGAAAATGATATCAAACAAATTATCCCATATCAATTCTTTAAAGTAGAAGAAGTAGAGAAGAGATAGGTAGAGTAGTGTAGTACACTCCTGGTAAAGTATTTATAATATGTCTATTTATAACAATAAAGCTATTTAAAGTAAAAAAAAAAAATATAGATAAACGATTACCCAATTTCTTAGCTTTCTCTAACAACTTATTGAGTCCTTCCAAGCCACCGTATCGCGAGTCTACTTCAGTGAGATTGAGCGTGCCCGGACTGGCACAATCTTCGCTGCGAGCGGACAAAGGCGACAGGATTACCGCGTCCGCGCCTAGCGCCCGGATATAACTCATCTGTTTCATTACACCTGACAGACATATATAAATTTTAGAATGTCTTCAAGAAGATTGAACAAATAAAATAATAATATATAGAGTTTTCCCGTGGCGATTCCTAGCGTTAATTTTTGTTAGTAGTAGTATGGTGTTGTGACCATTCAATTACGTTAAGGCTTTTCATAAACTCCCCTGTTTCCCCGATCTACATTCGAAAGAGTTTTAAATCATTTATTTGCTTACATCTACGAGATTCGATAAGCAATTACGAGTAATGAGTTTTTATTCAACGAAATGATTTAATGTGCAGGATTCTATTTTAATTGCTAACCTTGTAAATCACCAAGACCATCGCCGTCAGAGTCTTTGAAAGAATCGATTAGGACTCTATAGTAGACTGCGTTGTTCCACCATGGTACCAGCGCTGAGCTCAATTTTACTAACGCTGCCAACACTACCGTGATTGACCACATCGCAACTGAAACAGACGTAACGTTTACTGCTTTATGCTGTGACCTTGTCATGATACTATGGTGCGGAATCATTATGACAATGTTTTATTGAATATGTTTTGTGTTCGTATACAAAAATTTATATTGGACATGAAAGAAAAAATGATTCGCTTATTGATTGATGAATGTATAGCGGAAACAACTCGTTATATAATGACATTAATTTTCCAAATGTTTCTCATTATGATGTAAATGAACACTAAGAAGGATAAGGCGGGTAAATAGGAGATGAACTTTTTACGATTAATTAGGGAATTTCTGAAATAATAATGAATAACTTTTTCGTTGCAATTTCGCCGTTTTCGTTAGTTAAATATGTGAACATATCATTCCCGCAATATTCACAATGGTTTATATTTTTTATGCTATCCTCGTGTAATTATAAGCTGTACCACATAACATACTACCACTAGTATTACACGCGGACCAAACCGAGGGGCACTAACAGTCTTTATTGGAAGGTTTGTATATAGTATCGTAGCATAGTGTCACATAATTTACGAAGGTTTGAATAGAGAATTCTATTGAAGTCGGAACGTATTGCTGAATGCCTTGCTATTTGCAAATGTCAATTGTGAAAGTTGTCCACTTCCGGTCAGATGGCTCATTTTCCAGATGGCGTTGGAAGTGAGCAAGGATTCATACAACTGTCACTTCTGTATATATATTTATGTATAAATGTGTGAATAAAAACCGTCATATTTCCACAGTACCTACTGGTTTTGTATAGTTAGATGATCGTAAGTGAATTTTCCTAGGAGATAGTCTATTATTAAAAATTATGAGACCCTGTATCAAACTCTGTGTGAAACCCTGTGTGAAATCCTGTGTGAAACCCTGTGTTTTTAATATAATTGCAATGCAACAAATATGAGTGTTTCCATCACTGTAACCACGGGCTTGATGTTTGCAAGTATCTATTAACCTGTATTCCATTCATTGCAAGTTCAGAAGCGGTCTATTCACAACTTTTCAATAAGAGCCTCTATAGGTGATCGGAAAACATGAGTTCTTCAAGAGTTCACTTTCAACTCAATAGCTGTATGAACGTTTTTTCCTGAAAATTTGTCTCAACATTCATCCCTACTGAAGTTTTAAAATTCTTTTTCTCGGTCTTTTTCCCCTTCACAGCAACCATTCCTTCAGATCGAATATCATTACTACGCCCGTTGAATGTAATATTTAACAGTTCGTCGGAATCAGCTTCATATCTGATGTGCCATAGAGCGTATTTATCGCCGCTGAATATTCTCTTTGAAAAATCTTCTGTGCCATTTCATAAAGGCTCTAATACTTGCATTTTGTCTGTTATACAATCTATACAAATGTACCTTTCTATCTGCTTAGTATTATTTTGGTAAGAAATGTATTTATCATTGTTTCGATAACAACACTTTTTCGATTGACGGTGATTCTTATAATTTTTAATAATTTCGTAACATCATCAAGTTCTATTTTTTATCGTATTATAATCCCATCTGAAATTACTGAAAGTCATCTAAATTTTCCACGTCTTACATTGCATATCATATAACATGAAAATATGCATACGTGCCTTTCTGTGTGTAAATCTATTTGCTTTGTTAAGCCAACGTATATATAATCATTCACCAGTAAGAGCCGGCCGCTAGCCGTTTGTTGAGCCGCAACTCCTGACATTTACTTGGCCACATCTATTCAAAAATTCTGCGACAAAAGACTACTTTTCAGCAACATGAACCGAATGAAACGGCCACCTGACATGTAGCGATGAGGTCGGAACCCTGTACGTCGGCGTAATTAAAATTGGTACAGATAAAAAAGGTCGGTGTGTAAATCCTGCGGATCTGCAAATGAGAATGTCGGGTCATGTTTCGAACGCCTTTGTGGCGGCCAGTAATGAAACAATAACACATCGCGATCACTGAATCGTAACGACGATTATATTTTCTCTTTCACATCTACCGCTATGAGCTTATTAATAATAGTTCGAATATTTTAATGAAACTTTTCCTGATTTTTCCTTTATATTTATTCAAACCTTATGCCAGACAGGTGAAAAGATGGTATGATTTTTTCCAAATTTGCGTTATACAGCAATGAAACAATAATATAATGAAGTACCGTGATTGTAAAAAAAAAACGTAATATCACGTCTGTAATCCCCGAAGAGGTAGGCAGAGGAGTGTAGAACACTCCCACGATTCACCAGTTACGTTTACGTCCCACTATG
>DWDU01004512.1:0-10698 GCA_018245575.1 Jemadia suekentonmiller | reverse complement strand
TTCATCGAACAGTACAGTGCTGAAGAAAATATAGGTGCATATGTGTATAAGATTTAGTCGTCTCCCTTTATAACGGACGCAGCTGGATTGTATGTGTGCACTTACATATAAATCACGAGGTCATTGTTTCTGATTTCATATCTCAATAATTGAGTGGGCAATTACTTCTTCTATCACAGCCCCCACGTTTGTCGTTTGTGACAATCATCCAATCGGGCGATCACCGCGCGCGTGATCGCCGCGTGAGAAATATTTATTAAACAACATTGCATCCTCCTGGGGCAGTGGTACACCATCCACCGGCGCGTCCCAGGGCATGTTCGTGTCGTACAAATCTGTATCCTAATACCCACGTATGTATGTATTGGTATTAGGTTTTGGTACATTCTACAATGCAAGATCATTTTTCTCACCGGTATGCACACAGTTCAGTATATCTTTAAGACGTTTAGTTTTATTGGTGTAAATTAATAGGCTCACCACTTAGTCCATAGTGGGACCTAAACGTAACTGGTAAAACGTGGGAGTGTACTTCACTCCTCTGCCTAGCTCTTCGGGGATTACAGGCGTGCTGTTACATTAAATTAATTCATTTTACATAGTTATTTACTTTCAATATTTCAAGCCCAACGGAGAAGCTAACGTAAACGATTTCATTTTACGTCACAAAGGAACAAAAGCGAAATAGACTAGAAGATACAAAGCCGGTAGGGCCGTATAAACCCAATATCACTATGACGCAGCGATGCCGCATGCACAAAACCGTATGCAACCTCCAAAGCTGTTTTGTAACTCGACGCCTACACAACAACAGTAGTATAAACGATTGCGCCACACAGAGATAAATCCGCCAAAGAGGGCCTTTTGAACCGAGGGAATTCGAGATAAATGTGCGTAGTGAAAATAACGATAACAGAAAAACAGAAACATTATGGAACAGGCTGGTGAGAATGAAATTAATAAGATCCTATAACCGTTGCCTCTCGTCGTAGTTATAAAGCCCAAAAGAGACAATTGGAGGGTAGTTGTAAAAGAAATAATAAAACCGGTCGTTCGAGCGATAAAAGTATAAGAAAATTTCTTTGGAATGTGAAACGTGAACAAAGACAGCGCGTACTTGGAAGTAAGTTTTGTTTTTGAACCAAAACTGAATATTAATGTTTCCCAGTGGATTAGATCGTAGCGAATGAGGGATTTATGGAAGATACAAATTATGAAGGTGAGTAGCTGACAAGTAGCTAATTAAAATATACGCGCTATGCAGAATACAATTATATCAAGGACATGTCCCTCCTCAAACCAATTAAGACATTAAATTTCATAATAATAAAAATTATTTATTGAGCCTAATGTTATAGGTACTTAGTTACAACGATTTTATTAATTTAAAAGTACAAACATATATGGCTGATTATCACAATCATCAGCCCGTTAGTCCACTGCTGGGCATAGGCATCCGCTTATATAGCAGTTGTATAAGAGGAGGATGATTTTACCGACAATCCCCACTCTGGGCATGCGAGTTGGAAATCGCTTTGATTTGTCTTTGATGTGTCGAATTCTATTTCATGACAAAGTTATATATACGCTTAACTCGTACAGTTACTTATTATAACATTGGCAAGTTGAATTTCAGCCGAGCGATACGTGACTTAGCAAAGTTGTAACGAGAGAGACGGCGATAGAGTGGCGGTATATCGCTCCACGCTCCACGAGGTATATCGGTTAACAATACTATGCACGATTCAATAGATTTCCTTATTAGGTGCGGCGCACCACTCGTTCTCCACACTGCTGTGTTTATTCAGACGAGAGCACGTTCGTAGTTTGTACGATCACCCACCTCACCTACCCGTGCACGGAACGCCGTTATTCAAGTTACCAATAGTTACTTTAATATGTGTATGCAAACGAAACAGACGGTAATTGTTCACGCGCGAAAAAAAATTTTGACCGTTATTTGATTGTTTTAATTTTGTGTATATTGCTCGATATATTTGTATTGAGCTCAATATAGTACGTTCATTTAGCCGATATATCGTATTGCTATCAATATACCATCTATATTTAGCCTAAATGAATTAATTTTTATATAATTTCACTACTGCAAGAAAATTTCATCATTCGCCCGTAGATGACTGGTAGAAAATGCAATTTGGCATTAAGATCGCCCTTCGTTACTGCTGTATTTGAATGGTGTCACCATAGAGAGTATATTCTGTAAACATCGCTTACTATTTTTATTTATCACGTCGGCATTTTAACTGTTATGTAATTTATGAATGTGTTTATAAAAATCTGTTACCTCACCACGTAATATCTGGAACGTAACACCGTGATTCTGAAGCCGGTTTCTTTATTATCCTTCCGGATACAAGTGGATGCCTTGGCAGTTCTTCTCGACGGCACGGAATTAAAAGGGTCCGAGGTAAACGAATAGCCCTACCAGGAGTCACTTACTCTCCCAAATTACTTAATAACGCCAAGAAAATGAGTCTGAGATCTAAGTCGTGTATAATTAGGGAAGATAGAGACGGTAGATAATGTACTGAGTGTATGTCACGATTTTCACTACGCTTACAAGTATTTGTATGAATTTCCAAAAATTGACTCTCGTTTCGGCCTGTTATTCCTAATAGGGTAGAAATTTGGAAACGACAAAATTGAAACAACTATTATAGTACTCAATACGATTTCGATCATCTGTGAAATAATGGATAATGTCAGTAATGTATATAAAAAGTTAATCCAAAATGACTAATGAATAGATTGTACAGGCAATAATATGAAATAATATAAATTCAATGTTTCTCTTGATACATATTACAAACTAAACTATCTTTATAGCAAAGAAAAGCAACTTTTGTTTAACGAACTTCATACAAATATGTAAAAACTATACTCGATGATATGGAACAAAATACCAGAAATATTTACTTGAAGTAATAGGTACACTTACGATGGAAAAGTATGAATGAAGTGGCGGCATATCGGACAATTCTATATACGGAATGCGCAGGTGGACGGACACATAAAAATATAATTTCCATGAGTAAACACAATACTGGTTATTCGGTATTACAGCTGCAGATCTCGATCCCATCAATGTCAACCATCGGACCTGGCAGGTGCGCCAGCAGCTTGCTAATTGGTATCACAAAAGTCATAAAAATAGCACACGCTGCATATAATGGCGGCAAAGCTGCCTTTAGATTTACTAGCGTTGAGCCGACGGTTTCCTCACCACTGCTTCAACAATTTCCTCACCACTGTGCCAATGATTTCCTCGGTTTTTGTCGATACTATTTACTTAGCGTTGGACACGCTGCCGGTGGTATTCTTCGCTTGTTTTTTTATAACACTAAACTCACGGAATTCTCGACATCCGATACGGTTTTTTTTTCATATCTGGGCTGAGTCAAGCGACAGTACTTTTTTGTTTTTAATTAAATTTCTCCATTGCTCTCCCGATGCCTTTTGGGCTAGAATGATTAAAGTATTACGTCCACGAGTTTTTCCTTATCATACTAAAGACGATTAATGATTTCAATCTAATGTAACAATTTCCACTTTATTGAAATAAATGCCGACAATTTTTTTTCTTACGTTTCTCTCTCATACCATCGCACCTGTGGGGTGAAAAAAAAACTTTCAAATTCTAATAATTTGTTCTTTAGTGAACAATTGGTTTTCACTTCATATTTCAAGCTTAATTCACAATCACAATAAACATGATATCCTATTCTGCTCGTGATTCCTTTAAAGAGAAAGCTCGTAAGTTTTCACGTTATGCCACAATCCAAGGCGTCTTAAAATCAAACTTAATTATTTTTTTTTCATTAACAAATCTTATAACATGTGTTTAACATTACCGTCATACTATACGAGTACTTACCAAGATAGGTTACCAAGAAAACTTCGACCAATCGAATCGTACCGCGCTAGAGTGGAAACGTGCCTTACTTGTGCTGCTTTGAAGCATACGATCGTGGCGTGGAACGAAGTCAATGGTGCATGCAGGCCGTTGCACCCGTTGCACGTATTGCATACATTCTGTTACAGTGCAACGGATTCGAGGTAGTTAGCGTCATGCAAATTTAACAAGGAGAACACCTCTCTCACAGCTCCTTCGTTCTCGTTGTAAACTCTATTGTAAAATTGAAGATCACCAACCCGCATGTGGCCGGCGTGACCAGACCAGGGCCTTAGACTATAAAACTGAAACGATATATCACTGGAACTATAAAAGGATCTGTAAACGAATAATCTTTATTTGGTAACTAATAAAGTTTAGTAAAAATTGTATGCAAACTACATAATATATGGATGTATAGCGTAATCATCTTCCTCGGTCAATAGTGGGTGTACTGTTCGAACGACGTTCATTAACTGATCATTTCATTAACGGCACTCTACTAATATATTGGCGCATTGACACTTGTTTTCAGCAGTCTATGTATTTTTGGTGAAATCGCTCGCCTGATGTTAGCACGCGCGCTAACAGTACCTTTTATCGACGCACAACTTCTGTTTAAATTTATGGACGAAATCTCGCAATTGAACCACAACTAGTGTTAATTTAATTAACGGTCGCATCAACTGTGTCTGTGCTCTTAATTATCGCACTCTTTACTAGGTTTTATTGCGCTTGCTCTATAAAGGTCTTCGCACACTGAGCTGTAATACATATCAATATACTATATGTAATACATATTGTAGCGAACTACTACAGACGGTAGCTACGCTATAATAGACATCGTTGCAGTCATTATCTACGCAGTAATATCTATTGCTATACCGAGATATGTCTTGCTATTTCTATTCACATATTTTAACAGTACCCCTTAGTTTTAAGGTTCAGTCTCAGTTTTAATGTGTTACACAAATAACAAATAAATTAAAAAAATATCAGCTACATATGAGACGACTGTAAATATTAGAAATAAAACGTTTGCACACACAGGCTCGCACACGCTCGATCTGTAATGCCATTTCACATAAAATTTACTTTTGAAAATGGGCAAAATAAATTCTCTTATTAGCTACGATCAATTGATCTTCCTCTGAAACATCGATTTTAGTCCATTTCTATGGTGCAAGCTGTTTTTTATTTTCGAAATTTTCATGCATGCTGGATGTAATTTAGAAACTTTGAAAATGGAAGAAACTATATAACGGTTGAAATGTGGGTGTGTACTACATTACTCTGCCTAACTCTTAGGGATCCAGGGCGTGAAGTTAGTTTGTTACGTACCTCGGTAACATTAGGTCCGGACTGATAAAATTTATTGAATAATCGCAATAAGAAAACGCCGCGCATCCTACCGTGAAATTAGCACGTGTTTTTTTTTTTTCGTATTTCCACTCGATTATTTTAATTTGTTCGTATCTGCCCTTTCCCGCAGTACACGAATAGCAACACATTCGTACTCTATTGTAGTACGCCCTCAATTTGTCGGGGAACAGAAATATTTGCATCTCTCATTTCCAGTCTAAATGATATGATTTAATATTTTTTATTGCAAACTAAAAAAAAAAGTTAACGTAACACCACGCCTGTAATCCCCGAAGAGGAAGGCGTAGGAGTGTAGTACACTCCCACGTTACGCCAGTTACTAAAATATGAAGATTAAGTTTCATCGCTCAAATGGCGATTTCTTCTTGAGAACCTGTTTTCTCTGTCTACCCCGTGAAGGACTTGGCGTGAAGATATATATGTAACATTATGTGTGCTGAAATTAAATAGCGAAAATTAAGAAAACAAAAAAAGAAAGAAACCACGTAAGCTATACTACGTCAATAAACAATGAGAAGGGGTAAAGATATGATATCAAAATGGAAGAAGACGTTGTGATAATACAGGATAGTCCATCACACTTCAAATTTCTGACATCCCAGTTTAGTCTCCAAGAGTAGCCAATAGTATCATAACAATTCATGTGATCTCAGTTGGAATTTAAAATATAAATATGCACATACAAATATTTGAATTCCGAAAATAAATATACACACAGTAACTAGAAAGAAAACTATAACACAACATTGCATTAACATAACGCGGAGAAAATGCGCCAGTTCGTAACAATCGAGACGTAGGAAGATACATCTCGTCACCGAGCACACAATAGCGCAACGCACATCGGGATTACTTTGTATTTATCAAGTATTATTGTAACATATGGTCGGGTGTACCGTTCAAGGCGCGTTACATCATCGCGAACGAATCCCGGCGTTATCCTATACACCAGCAGCACAGGGTTGTAAGGGGCTGCAGGTTTGGCAAAGGTATTTAGTTCACCGTTCGCATTGAATTAAAAATTCCTATATGATACCGTTTATCAAATATTTACATTGCCATTGCTGTTTTGTATCGTTGTATAATCTAATTTTGAATTTAGAATGGAATTTTTTAAATTAAATAACGGTTATTCTTTTTTTTTTACTTGTCCGCTGTCGCTTTGTACTGTCTTTCTGGACTGTCTGTATTTCGTTTTTCTACAGTATTTCTACCGATTCACTGATGACCTAAAGCGGCGACCATGGCGCGTTCGCTAACTTTGAGAAAGGCTGCTTAATGCCGCCGTTTGCATATTAGGCGATAGAGAAAACTGTATCTGAAATATAAATGTCTATTTTAGAGTTTCATTTTCGAACTGAACTCACTGCCTGTAGTATCAGTAATATATTATACCTATAAATAGATAATAATGATGACAAGTTTTATGCTGATATAAAGCGATCATTCACTTTACAAGAATTCTTTTACATACACTTTTAACTAATATTCGAATTTGACATTGTAGTTTTTTTTCCAATGCTATATAAAAATTATACTCTTCATATAGCTTTTTTTTTACCTTTTAACTGATCAATGGTCTCCCCTCTATCACGCTAACTGGCTGACTAATAGTAATACGAACGTTAATTTTAAAAATTTAATATTTTTATATTACTGACAACCCTGATAACTGCGCTGAGCAATTAAAAAAAAAAGAGTTCGCGACACGTGACTCACCTCTGCGGAGCGGCGCGTGTGAATCATAGGAATTAATAAACCGTGCTGTGTATATCGTGTTTTATGCAAATATATATTTTATTATTATTATATTAATAAATAATAAATAAGTACCGTGTGTGTAGCGTTCCGATCGCTATTGGCCACCGTTCCATATATAATTTCGCGTTTATAAATAGACTTGTCATATGTAGGTATGTATATATGATATTGTTAAACGCCGCGGCGCTGTTACCACACACGTCGACGACGCGCGTCTAATCTTACGTTACTGTAGAGATGCCGAGTGTCATGTTAGGGCGTAATAAAGACAACTTTTCTTTTCATGTTTAGAAAGCACGTCAAGTCTGTAAGGATAGAAATATTTTTCACTCGGTACACTCTACCTCACCCGTAAGGGATTGTGGCACATACGAATGTAGCAAGTGTTAAGAATGGTTCTTAGTATTTTTTTGTTCAAATTGAGCGCACAGTATTTTCTTTACACGTACAAGATATATGCTTCGACGCAAGCACAAGACTTTACTTTTTTTTATCAATCGAAAAACGCTTTTCCAATAATTTCTTACAATACAAGAAATACGAGAAAAATGAATCCAGGGGCATAATGGAAATATTCATCGAACGTTATAATAAAAAAACAACAGGATATTTAATTTAATGCTAACTTTAACGCATGATTGTAAAGTGTGAGCCAAGCCCAGCATTTGGATTAGAATAGGTATATACAAATGGGCAAAAAGTAATTCATACATCATATCACAGTACAGTTGTCAAATAAAAATTGTTCATGTTAATCAATCAAACTTGCTCATCCATTGCTTTCAGTTGCTCAATCTTCAAAATTAAAGCACTCTTTAAAATAAAGATGTATTATTTTTATTACGTTTGTTTTCATTTCGATGTCTTTCATAGAACTCTGTTTAAATATTTGTCGTCTGGAAATTTTTAATTAAATTATTTTTTTTACATGTCAGTTGATTTCTCAAATTTAATTACGTGTATAAAATGTAATTAAGCTTATGAAGTCTAGATAGTATTAGATAAACAAGATAGCTCTGAAATACCTCACCTTCACTACTTTATGTACAGTGAAAATTTACTATTCTTTTATGATCTTAAATAAACTCGAGTTTCGTAACTTCCCTAACAAAAAAATGTGCTAATACGCTAATTTCGTCTCCTGTAAAATGACCTTTTTTGAGTTGTCTCATTTTAGATGTGCGATATATAAAATATTTTTTTTACTGTGCTGTCTTTTCTCTGCCTGTAATAGATATTACTCGATATTGGCTGCTATTGGTTCGATTTTCAAATTTTTCATTACTGTCTCAAGGTTGGTTTTGTAACACACTGTGAGAATTTGCGGTTTTAGAATTATATGCATG
The DNA here is from genome assembly GCA_018245575.1 of Jemadia suekentonmiller. Classification (NCBI taxonomy): domain Eukaryota; kingdom Metazoa; phylum Arthropoda; class Insecta; order Lepidoptera; family Hesperiidae; genus Jemadia; species Jemadia suekentonmiller. The sequence goes on along the minus strand of DWDU01004512.1, from coordinate 2,295 downwards.
TTCTTTATATGAATACATATCATAAATATTTCATAAAACAGATCGTGAAAGGATTTTCTGCGTCGCACACATTTTTAACGGGTAGCTGACGTTTGGTCGTATGCCAAGTTTACGTCAGCGGAATATAAGTTTTATTGGGTCACGTTATTCCAATAGCGTAATAACCACCTTCGTTTAATATAAGCGTACTCCACGGCGCTTGTTACATATTATTTTCATGATACTGTTTGAAATTTTAGTTACCTCAACGTATATGAAGTAGTGATGAATATAGAAGAAGCACTTCAGGTCTGTAACGATCTACATAATTGGCACTCAGTGTTCTCTGCTTACCCCGTTAGGGAAATAACGATTTTTTTCCCTACCCTTACCGCTCCACTGTTGGAACATGGGTCTTCTCTCAGTATGACAGGGTTAAGGCCATAGTCCGCCACGCTGGCCAAGTGCGGGTTGGTAAACTTCACAGTATAATACATTTACCTAACTACAACTTATTCATAAATTCTGTCAGGGCTTTTCCTAATAAGCATCGTTAAGAAGCCTGCAGGTCTTAGAATTGTCCGAAGTAATCCCTAAGTTCTCAGCGTAGATGAACTCCTCTCATCATGATAGGAGTACCGTGCTCAACAGTGGAAATATAAAGACCATTGATGATGATAATAATGATGTTAGCCATATATAATTTACCTAACCTATTCGAACGTAATGTTTAGCAAAAGCAAATTAATCGAAACATAGCGAGGAAGCAAATGTAATTTGGTTAATTAAACTACATCGGCCTCATTAGCGGGACCGAGTGCAGGAAATTGTTGCAAGTTGCATTGTTCCTGTTTCCCGTGCCCCAAATGCGACCGTAGACGATAAAGCATCAGTTAAACCTTTTGAATTGCAAGTGTGCAACTTACTTCCGGATTGTTGATCTCGAGTGATTCTTTTCTTTTCGTATTTTAAAATTAAATCCGTTAGATGGTAATTACGCTTCTTCTCCTTTGTCGCGTCGATGGCTGATCTGATATATGTGCATACTTAATCAGACATGGTCGCCGCTCGGGAAGGCTCGTTTTGTGCACCACAATTACGCATTTACTTCCGGTTTGTTTCTTTTTATATTGTGGACGTATGCAAATGCTTGGCTTGATATTGTTAATGATCGTTTTATCAACATTTGCACTCGCTGATTAGTATAACAATTCGGTTACAACGTTGAGTTAAATGTCTTTTAAGCAATGTAGTAAATGACTAATAAGGTACCAATGCAACTATAAGTGGTAAATGACTGGTAGAGAATGCCTCTAGACATTAAACCCGCCGTTTATAACTAGTTTGCACTAGCCCTTAAATTCATTTACAAGCAGGTAGGTAAAACAAAAACGAATAAATAAAGAAATGTATCATTTTCTATTCTAATTCAATTAATTTATTGTTTGCTTTGATTATAATTGAATATGTTTCATATATCAATTCCATTATATAAATTTATCAGTTTCACCATATAACTGAAACGGGCCATCTACAATCTGACCTTTGCGAGCGATGCGGTACACATTTATGAGCGGGGAGGTCGTCGCTTACACGTTTATCAGCAAAGTGCATTAGCCGGGGAGCGTTCTCTTCCGGTAACTGTTTTGCATTGACTAAACCAACGGCTAAAAATGTAGATATTTACATACACCATTGTGCACCATCATCATCTCCTTTGTTTTCTCCTCTCAGAATTAAAACGGTTATGTCATAGTCGTGCCACGCTGTCCTAGTGTCGATTGGTAGACTTCGGATGACTAGTTTCTCTGTTCAATATCTGGAAAAGAAAAATAAATTGTAATTGTCATATACGAATGTTAATGGAAAAATTCAATAAGAATGTTAGCTTGTTTTATAGAACAGAGTGTTTTTGGAGGTTGATGTTTTATAGCAATAGGCTCGGTCTTAGCTACTATCTTACATGATGGTGAGCGATACGTCGTTTGGGATGATCATAGCACTGTTACGGCGAATAAACACAAGCAATCGGAACTCTAGTACAAATGAATATATTAAACTTCCTGCATACGCTTAAAGTGCAGCTTGAAATGTTGATAAATGTCATAGGTTAGCTGCTATCACAGATATCCATTTAACGGTGTAAACACTTCCGGATACTGGTGTTTCGATATCCAGCTAAAAGCTTTCATATATTGCGTAAACTGTTAAATCATGAAACGATTAAAGCTTTTGATATTGTTTTATAATGTATATAAAACAATACTGACTGCCTCGTTGGTCGTGTTGGTTGCAAGTGCGACTGCCGATCGGGAG
>DWDU01004511.1:0-10699 GCA_018245575.1 Jemadia suekentonmiller | reverse complement strand
TAAAGAATTTGGACTTTGGTTACAGTATCCAACAAAAAAATCAATTTAATCATAATCTATCAACTTCAAAAATGACAACTTTACATCAGACTTTAATGTCTATTTTTAGCACTTATGTCACATTTATAATAAGATCTTTAGTCAGATGGTGCTTGTTCAGAAATGATCTCACTGCGAGAGTACCTACTCGTATTATATTTCTATATTCAAAATATTCATGGTTTGTAAATATTAAACAGTTAGAATGTTTTATATTTAAATAACTATTGTCCACTTTTGTTAACCTGGTGTCAATATCACAAACAGGCAATTTTAAAATAATTTTACTTACGGAAAAAGTTAGTAATAAATTGTTTAACATACTGAAAATTATTTAAGTTTGAACTTGATTGCTTGTTCCATACTTGGAATCAAAAGTAGAAACAAGAGCAGCTCCGCAGCATACATGCAAGGGCGCCCACAGCCGCGCTCTCTGTTGAGAGCGGCCGTCACTGCTACACGACCGTACTTGGTGCACTACAGTAGGGAACGTAGGTTACTTGAACGAGATGGCGCCGCGCGCATCGCCCTCACACAGCGATGACCGCATCACAACACAAAACAGGTACACTTATTGACTAACAAAATTAGGCCTCTAGTGCATAATCAGCGCCCGTGTCAATGTTTACCTGTGTGCGGGAAAGTTCGTATGTCCTCTTCTCTGGCTGCGGGTAGATCTGTTCGGAGACCAGGTACAGCTCCTTAAAGAAATTCAAGCCCATCACCTCGTCCTCTTCGCGACCGTAGCGGAACGTGCACACCACCTGCACGAATACCTTGCGGCCCTGCACGTACTCCGGCTCCACTACCACCATGCCATCTATGCAAAAATACATGTTTTACATCACGTACATCATTGACGTCACACAATGGGCGCAACAAGAGCACCAGCACGGAGTCATCGGCCGCGTTCGCCCCTAGGCGCACATCAATCGATCGTTATATCATTTTACGTAATTTGGAACTGAATAATAAACGAAATGCCTAAAATAAAATCATACCCCTAATCTAAACAACACTGCCGCCACAAACCGCCGCAGCTGACAGACCTAGTTTGCTGTCGTACACATCGCATCGCCCTGATCGCTTCTACTAGTTTTGAATGATACGAATGCAAGGGTCAAGAGTACAGAAGTTAAAAGAAGTTACACTAGAAGAAGCCATTAAATCTGCAGCGGTCAGGGGCCGCTTGACAAGAGCCGTGTCAAACAGTACCTATCGCTAAACTCACCCTTGTTCATAAAACAGGAACAATATAAGAAAATCATAGCACCAATACACTATACAGGCATCTTGTTGTTTGTTATTGAGCGTGAGGGACAGGAGCGCCTCGCGCTGCTCAGTAGCTGCAAGCCAACGAAGTTGATTTATACCAGTGCAGGCACGAGTAGCAGTTCAATGACACTAGCATCAGTTACAGACCAGAAACCGATCTTCAGGGCTGTCGGAACGGGAACACAGCAAGGCCGCAGCAATGCTCTCACAGCCTATATTACGCACCACCTTTTAGTAGCCTTCATAATACGATCGGCCATTCGAGTGACCGGCGACATTTAGTTGCGCCGTGCCAGGCCGCCACGTGTGTAGAACGCGCTAATATTAGAAGGGTTAAACACAGCAGTGAATTGTGGTGTTACACACCTATAGGTTCCACGTAGGATATGTGGTCGACAAAGTCTCGTTTCGCCATGTACATGGTGAGTTTTCCATTGGGACTACACTTCTTGAAGACTTTGAAATTGTACACCATCTTGACTGATCAGCTACTGTTGTGATTTGTGAGTGCCGTCAATAGGTTGCGACGTACAAATGAATACGTGGGTGACGGAACCTCAACGCAATATATATAGGATTACTCGAGTGCGAGGCTTCTGAGCCACAATAATCTTGTTTAGCTCATTAGCGCTCACGCGAGCGGGCACGGCGCGGCGGCGGCGGCGGCCACGTGCGCGCTACACTAGGACTTATGCGACATACACAAATCCAATCGGTCGTCCATACGTTTATAGGTAAAATATATTGAGTTGTTGTTTGATCTCTCTTTTTCACAAACAATTCATACTTAATAATAAATCTGATAACATATTACATAAATAATGCAGTTAAAAAATATTGTCCAATTTTAAATTATATAAAATACAATAATCACAGCAACACCGTAACTTTCCGCCGAGATCGAGGACTTCTGTGGCCGACTGTACGCTGCACGTGCTCCTCGTCCCGAACGAGACGAGCGCGACCCGAGAGCCACCCTGGTGCGCCATTTCAGTGACGACCTGCCTGATATCAGCCTAGCCGAAATTGTGTTTTTTCTAAGTCAGCTTACAAATGGAAAAATGCCGTTGTGACGAGTTACTACAGAAATCATTAATATTGAAGGAGCTCAAAGAGACAAGAGAGACAAATTCCTTCTTAAAAATATAGACCCATCTCGCTCCTGAGCCAAGTCTATAGAGCCTAGTGAGCCAAGTCTAAATAGCCATAGTCTCTACATTATTTCGGAGTACACATACGTCGGGCAGACATCTCAATTAGGGTATAAATAATTTCGTGACGGAGGCCAAATGTCGGTTTGAGCCGTACGAGGCATAACATTTGGTAAACTACGTGGTGTCTCTCGTCATCCATATCACAGTGCCTGAAAACTAAAGTTTCAAACGGAAACTCTCTGAAGGATATGTTCAAAAATAAGACTATCCGACAGAGAACCAGAATCTTTGACATAGATCAAAAGATTAACTTGCTGAATTGGCAACGGGCTGGGCACATCTAAAGAAGAACAGATAACCGGCGGAGTAGGCGAGCTCTGGAGTGGGGACCGTGGTTCGGCAAGCGTAGTATAGGACGCCTTCTGGTCAGTTGGAATGACGATCTGTGAAAGTCGGCAGAAGCTGGATGCGACAAGTCCAGGATGGGGCCCGGTGGCGCTCCTTGGTAGAGGCTTACATCCAGCAATGGACTGAGATAGGTTGTTGACGACGATGATGAACATCGTAAGCCTGTTATAATAATGATACTTTTAATTATTTACAAAGATCAGGTATATTTAGCAATAAATCCCACATGCACATATTAAATAAATGTAACACCTCACACCTGTAGTACACTCCCACTTTACAGTAGTTATTAAGTTTACGTCCCACAAGGGAATGTGGTAAACCTATTGCCATAAACCGGGCACAAATCCAAACTCCGAGCCACTGCGATCCCCAACCGGGATGACTAGGGATTACGGTCATAACCCCTCAGGGGAGTCCTATGTCCAGCAGTGCACTGCAACAGGCTGATGGTGATGACACTGATGACCGGCTCGCGGCATCCAGGGCGCGGTGTACGGCTGTAGCGGTTAACTAAATAAATATAATAAACACATCTTGTATCATCGACCCACGTTCTTAATTGTTAACAATATTCATATTCTTGCAAACCATGAACGCCGTGTTCCCATAGTGCGGACAGGTAGAGAGCATGGCAGGTGAAAGAATAACAAAACAGATATACAATACGAATATTGGTGCATACAGGTGTTGGGGGAAACCAGAACTTGCCTGTCTTGGCAGGTCGGGTAAGTCTGGTACTAGTTATTAGGGAGTCAGAAATCTATCGGAACTAGTGTACCCGTATCAAGTAAACGACGGACATGGAAGAGGCACGTCCGCTCTGTATGAATACAAATGTTTCACAATCTGTCTTCTTGTTCGCAAAGTGTTCTTTGCCTACCCCGTAAGAGATGTTACGTGTCAATGTTATTAAAATAAAGTCCTGGGGAATAATACCAGGCATTAAGCGTCCGCTCCAACATAGCAACGGTCAGAGTTGGCTATGGTTCGGAGGCACCGATAATGTAAGCTTTATGTTCCATGAATATAGCTATTTATTCTATTCTATTCTATTCTATTTAGACATTTCTAAAAATGGAATGTTCTGTGTACGGTAGCACATCGCGAGTGACGCGGCCGCGTGCGCCGGCGCGGCCCTCGCCACTCGGCGCCTTGCTCCGACACTTTCTAACGCCAGTATTTGCGCTAGGTACACTTCCACGTTTCACCAGTGGACGTCACGGGTGAAACACGTCCCACACGTGGTCACACGTCCCACTACGGAATAGCGGGTAAGTCTATTGCCATACACCGGCCACATTTCCAGACTCCCAGCTACAACTAGATAATCTAAATTTAACAAATCTATTAGTAATCCAAATCCATTAGTGCGCGACCCGGGAATCGAACCCAGGACCTCCCGATCGGCAGTCGAGCTTGCAACCAACACGACCAACGAGGCACCTATTACTGAATTGTTAAGTAGTGCTTTGACACACCAGTCATAATGTTAACAAATAAAATAGACCAGATTCTATGATGATTCTACTACACATATATTGAATGGGCTAGTTGTTTATTTAAAACAGTATATAGTTTTTGTATGCAATTATTACATTGTCACACTTGATCCAGGAGGTGCAATTTTATCGTACTACGAGTCAATATAGAAGTGAGATCAATCATGTTTCCATCTAATGTCGTCAACATAAAGAGGTTCCTGAGAAATGACACTGTATTTAGAATATTTATTTATAACACGGATAAAAGGAATTGTTTTTGAAAGGCACCAAAATGCTATGGACTCTCCTGCCCAGATGGCCGACAGCGGCACGTGCGGCTGTCACTTGCAGCATGCAGAAAACATCAGATTGTCAGCACATCTCACATGTATGATGAGATCTGTTCAATTTATAATGAATTAATGTCCATCTTCATCATCAATATCATCACCATCAGTCTGTTACAGTCCACTGCTGGACGGAGGCCACCCCTGAGGGGTTATGTCCGTCATCCCTACCCTAGTGCTACCCGTGCTACTGCCCATAGACGGCCATGTCACACAGCGGTATGCCAGCGCCGGGTTTAGTCGCCTCTTACAGTACCCGGTGCCCCGGCACGGCGTCAGGGAATGTAGTCTTACTCCGCCCCGACACGGATGTTCATATAAACATGTGTAGTGTAGCTAATAGCTTGAACCGGCCCGCTGCGCCGGGCATTGTTAAACTGAATACTAATCATTAATAAATAATTGATTGTCTCGTTGGTCGAGTGGCCACAAGCGCGAATGCTGATCGATAGGTCCTGGGTTCGACCCCTTACTGGGTTTCTCCAACTTTAAGATCATAGTAGCGCCTCGGAGTCTGAATTTTTACCAGGTGGCAATAATCTCAACCCCGAATTACAGGACCCTATAGGGATTCTGGCTCGTGGACCGGAAGCGCAAGACCAAATGAAATAAGTGCAAAACTCCGGTTTACTTCGGACACCAAGCGAAAATACGCCTGGAGGGCTCAGTTCGATATGAGTGTGTGTGCGTGCGTGCGTGCGTGTGTGCAGGTGTGTGTGTGTGTGTGTGTGTATATGTGTTTGTTTTCGGATACGGGCTCCGCACGAACAATAGACACATTAGTTTACAGAACAGGCGCGGCTGCGACACTGAGGGAGCGACCAGCTTACAGCTGTTCGCCGCGGTCATTGTTATTTCCGGCCTCACGTCTTCCGCAACTGCAATCTATAACCTACAATCTCGCATTTTGCATGAAGAAATAAACTAATCGTCTCCTTTGGTTTCAAAGAATATAAAGTCTTCGAAACAACTCTGTGAACGGAGAGTCCGGAAGAAATGTCTTACTCGTAACAATTCCTTTTGCTATTAAAGTCGTCGCTGTTGTGACCTGTTCAGCGAATAAAAAATATGTTTCATATCTTGAACCTTGGCATGATTCATTTGTAAATTATACCAATGGTTCACTCTACAGTAACACCAGAGTGTGAGCTGATGACCGATATCAAATTATTTGTAAAACCCGCGTGTTCTGTGCGTTCGTACCTACAACTCCATCGTCTATGACCCCGTAGCAGCGAACCCAGTTCCCGGGCCCGAGCCCGTGCCCGCGTCAACACCCCACCCTTTGTGTGTAAAGGGCAAGGGTGTTGTTCGATCCGACGCGAAAAAACATTCTTCCGAGTGCTACCGTGTTACCACACCACCCAATGTGGGTATAGTGAAAACTAGTGTGCGAGCAGGATAGTGCAGTGCGAGAGGGACGCGTAGTGAAAAATCAAACTTTTCGGGGGTAGGTGAGACTACCCCCCAAGTGCTGTGAGAATTCGCTCGAAGCGAAATCGGACTTGTTAGAGGGTAGGTGCGGACTACCCTTCGGTCGATTCGCCTACAGGACGGAGACCACAGACGCCCAGGATGAGTGGGAGACAAGGGCCAAGAAGGGGTAAAACGCCCGCGGCCCCCGCCAGGAGGTTAGTAGTTCGCGACATTGTCACAGGCGATATTACACCCCTGGCGGACAGCCTGGAAAATCTCCCACGCTTCTCCAGACCAACACCAGGCACCAGTATTGGAGAAATCCGATTCGTCGCGACAACGGACTCACCACTGTCGCCGGATCCCAGCCCCGAAAGGGATAGTCAAATGCCAAGAAGGGCATCTAAGATTCCCAGGCGAGCGTCCGCCACTCCACCAGAAGGAGAGGCCCCACCCAAGATAAGGGCGGTGGCCAGCGACGACTCGCCTGATGAGTACCACACAAGTAGTGAGGGCGGCGAGGATGCGGAGGTCGCTGAGGCCGCAGTGTTATCTGCTTCTAGTAGTTCACCCGGATCCCCCTCACGTCCACCCACCCCACCCACTCCTTTCGCAACCGGGGCCACGCTGGCCCACAGTCATTCGACAGAATACGCTGATCTGGAGCTACCATCATATCCAGCGGCCAGCAGTGGATCCCCGGAATCCATCCCACCCGAGCTCACAATGACTCCAACTCCTGCAAGTGTGAGTGACGAGAATGAAGTAGGGACAAACCACCGGCCAGTCTCATACGCCGCGGCGCTGGCGGCTCCAGCGTCGCCTCTACCTGCAGCTACCACAAACCCGATAAACCAGGTAACCTCTACACCTAGGGCCACCACGGCCGACCGGTACCCTCCGATAGTGGCGGAGCGGCTGCCCAATTGGTGCGAGCATTTTCAAATGCTCCACGGTTTGTTGGGCCGGGCACCCAACGCGCGACCCTACGGCACGGGAGTGCGTTTCCTTCCGGCATCGCCTGAGGAATACAGGGTGGTCCAGCGGTACCTGACCGACTTGTCGGAAAAGGAACCAGGGCTCTCCTGGTTCTGTTACACCCCAAAGGAAGAGCGACCTACGAAGGTTGCGATTAAGGGCCTTCCTGCGGGGACAGATCCAGAGAGGATCATAAATGCCTTAACAGGCCTGGGCTTCCCGGTGCTCCTTGTGCGGTGCATCCCTTCCCGTCGTGGCAGTCCGGGCTGTGTTTACTACGCGCAGCTTGAGCGCATGGCGGAGGCGGAGCTCGCTCGACTCTACGGGGTCAGCGAGCTTCTGTTTATGCCGGGGGTGGTCATCGAGGGGTGGACGGGCCGAATTGGACCGCCCCAGTGCCACCGCTGTCAAGCGGTGGGCCACTCGTCGGTGAACTGCCACCGGCCCGCCAGGTGTCTTAGGTGCGCGGGTAGTCACTTAGTCCGGGACTGCCCAAATCCTAAAATAACCCCCAAATGCACCAACTGTTCGGGATCGCACACAGCCAACGACAGGCGGTGTGCATACCTGAAGAGGATGGCGCGCGTAAGGGGCATAACCTTTCCCCCTCCTCACCCCAAACGAGCCGCTGTTCCCGGTTCGGCGCCTCCTAGGGGTCGTGCAACGCCCGCCACTACGGGAATTACTCACCCCCGGATGGTGGAGGAGCAGGCACAAGTCGACAACCAAACCCTAATGGCACCGGCGAACCCTCCCACAGCTGCGCGCGGCACGAGCGCGCGCACTAGTCGGAGAAGGGCTAACCGGTACCGTAAGAAACTGGCCCAAAGTGAGGCAACTGTAGCAACAGCTCCCACTGCCAGCATTACCATCAACCCCCAACCCCAAAAGGGGAAGGGGAAAAAACAGAAAAAAAAGGCCAGATCTAACAAGCCTGTCGACACATCGACTGTGCCAGTTCCCCCGGCCTCCCGGGGTGAAACCTCTCAACCTCCCGCACCGGTCGCCGTGGACTCGGTTACGCGAGGGGCAAATCAGCCGCAGGGTCCTGAGATTCGGGGCCACGCAGCAGCTACTACCACCGCGCGCCCAGGTATCTCCGTCGGTTCGACGGTGCCGCGACCCCTGCAAGCTCTGGGAATAAACACGCCGGCTAATGATCTGCTGGCGGCAATCGCCGCCTTCAGTGAAGCTATTGCGCGGTATCCAGAGCTTGTAGAGGCCTTGCGCGGAATAATCGTCGGCTGTTTAGGGCTCCAGTATGGCAGTCAATCTTAGGGTGTTATACTGGAACCCCGGAGGTATAACTGATAAACAGCAGGGGCTGAGACGCCTCATCCAGGAGCAGGATATCCAGGTGGTGCTCCTGGGCGAGACAAAGTTGCGTCCGGCCTCGAACCTCCGGATCCCGAACTACTTCGTGTACCGCCGTGACGAAATCGCGGCCTCAGGTCGTCCTTTTAGGGGCACTGCGGTCGCGGTTCGTCGCGATGTGGTACACGACGTTATACCTCTCCCGGCGTTCTCATCCACTCGCTCAATTGGAGCAGTGGTGAGCGCGGCGGGCGTGGACTTGCGGCTGTTTGCCGCCTACCGACCGCCAGGACCCCTCTTTCACCCGCAGGACATCCATACCATCTTGGACTGCGGAACTGCGACCCTACTGGCTGGCGACCTCAACGCCAAACATCAGGCTTGGGGTTCCAGAGTCGTCAATCCAGTGGGTCGCAGACTGTACGAGGACGCGGAGGTGCATGGGTACGAGGTGCAGGGACCAGATGCACCCACCCACATACCCTCTGACGCGCGACGCAGTCCGGATGTCCTGGACATTGTACTTCACAAGGGTCTCCCTTGTCCTGTCCACGTGGAGGTGCTGTATGATCTGGACACGCAGCACCTTCCCATTCTGATCACGCTGGGCCTGGGGGCTGAATTTGTGGCGTTTCCCCGTGTTCGTCGCAGGACGGACTGGGAGCTCTACGCGGCCAAATTGGCCAGCACTAATTTAACTGGGTCGCCCTCAACCCCGGACGGTGTGGAGGAATCCGTACAGGCCTTCATGGCATCGGTTAAAACCGCTCTGGCGGAGTCCACCACTTCCGTTCCGGCCGAGAGTCGACGCGACCAACTCCCCGTCCGCCTCCAACGCATGCTTCACCGCAAGCGCGAACTGCGACGAACTTGGGCACAGACCCGATGTCCCCGGGTCAAGCGTGACCTGAATTCATTGGCGGAGCGGCTGTCTGTGGAGATGAGGGAGTACCGCGGAGCCACCTGGGAGATGAGAATCGACCAGGCTGGCGAAAACGATACGTCACTGTTTCATCTCACCAGACAGCTAACCCGTACGAAGGCTCCCGTATGTCCGCTGCTTAACAGCGGCGGCCAACGGTGCTTCTCAGCAGTGGACCGAGCGGAGATCCTTGCGGAGTACATGGCAGAGCAGTTCTCGCCTCACCCCGCAGACCCTGCCGTCAGCGAACATCATCGCATGGTGGAAGACCGCGTTCGGGACTTCATTGGAGGCCCGACACCGCCTCCAGAGGGCGTGGAGTTTATTACCCCCTCGGAAGTGCGGAAGGCCGTCATGCGTCTTCCCAGGCGCAAGGCGCCGGGCCCCGATGATGTCCCGAACCTGGCCCTGACCATGCTGCCCCGTAGAGCTCTCGTTGTAATGACGCGGCTCTATAATTGCATCCTCCGCACAGGTCACTTCCCGAACATCTGGAAGTTGGGAAAAGTGATAGTTCTCCCGAAGCCAGGCAAAGATAGGCGCAGCCCGGCAAGCTACCGTCCCATCACGCTGCTGCCTACCGCAGGCAAGTTGTTCGAGAGGTTGGCGCTGAAGAGACTGCGGCCGTCGCTTGTTTTAAGAGACGAGCAGTTCGGCTTCCGCGCCAACCACTCGACGACACTACAGCTGACGCGGGTGATCCACCACTTGACCAGCGAGCTCAATCACGGGCGGCACACGGTGGGAGTCTTTCTCGACATAGAGAAGGCCTTCGACCGTGTGTGGCACGCGGGGCTGCTGTACAAGCTGTTGGAGACACCTGCGCCGGCTCTGCTGGTTAGGTTAGTGGCGTCATTTCTAGATGGGCGGCGCTTCTATGTGACGGTTGAGAACGTCGACTCGACCCAATACCCGATACGTGCGGGGGTGCCGCAGGGCAGCTGTTGGTCTCCGGACCTTTATGCGGTCTTCACCGACGACATCCCCACTCTAGAGGGCCACCTCAGAGAGGGCGAACGCGATGTCCTCCTTGCGCTGTTTGCAGACGACAGCGCGTACTTTTCGTCGTCACGCGCGCCTAGGCTCGCTGCGGCCAGGATGCAGCGCCTGCTCGACTTACTACCAACGTGGCTGGATAAATGGAGGATGGCCGTCAATGTCGGGAAGACGGTCGCCACATTTTTCAGCCGGAAATGTACCATACCGCCGCCGCTACGGCTCCGTGGTCGGGTGGTGGCTTGGCAGCCCACAGTTAGGTACCTCGGATGCCACATCGATCGCTCGCTGCGGATGCGCGCCCACGTGAACCACGCGATTCACCAGGCGCGCGCCGCACGAGCGATGCTCCGACCGGTGTTGACA
>DWDU01004510.1:0-10701 GCA_018245575.1 Jemadia suekentonmiller | reverse complement strand
GTAATATTTTTTGTAGTAAAAAGTTGGAAGGACCTCGGAACGTCTAAATACATGCACAAAACGAATCGTACACATTTGTCTCCCTGCGTGCGACGCCACGTTTATTTATTTAAAAAAGGAATACATTTTTAAATTTAAAAAAAACGAACACAGTCCGTTTTGTTTCTCTTTCGCTTGCCCGCGCTTCGTCCGATAAAACTCTCAGTGGGCCTTCCATCTCTTTCTTTTGTTATAGAAATAAGTGAGACGGCTATGTTGTTTTGCTTTTTTCATACCAGCCAGTTATGAGAGCTGTCTTTGGTAAAGATCATAAAGAATTTAAAAATGATATTACTAAGACGTCGCTGGATATTTTGAATGTTTACTCTGATACCGCGTCCTTTGTTTTTTTTTTCTATCAAAACCCATCTCATAGAGCGTTCGAAATTCGAATTTGAGAATTCCTCAAGACATCCGGGTGTCCCTTTTGATAATAATCTACTTTTACTAAAGAAAAAAAAGTCGTTTAAGATTGTATCTCTTAATCTTGTTTAAAATGAAGAATGGGTGGATTTTGGTGACTGTTTTCGATAAAATGACATTCGGTACTTAAGCGGTCGTTCTTCAAGCTTTATTGATTTTTTTTAACAGAGATAAATGCGACTCCATTTTGAACTTTTTGGCGGGAGAATATGACAGACACTAACTTCTTTATTTATGTATTTAATATTTATTGATGGAGAACATCGCTGGATACGCAGGCACTTGAATATAACGCATTCCCGACTCTTTATAAGTATATCTTACAATACTCTTTACGCTGTATTCACATAAAGCCATTTCCATGTTCAGAATTATTCTAGAATTATTAATCCTTTATAATTATACTCATATGATACCACCCCGTAAATATGATTCGTGTTTTGTTTCAATAATGAACCAAAGTATCATCTCTGCAGAATCACTCATTGCTAAATATTATTTAAGGTAGAGAAGACATATAAACTTTATTACAAACTCTTTGCGCAGCGTATGATTAATTATCTGTGGTTTTTTGAAACGTACATTTTTTGTTGTTCTAATTCTCGAAAATTCCATTGTAGCAGAATTGTTAGGACTAGATGGAATTTGTTTTTTAATGACGTCAGATCCGCCACGCGGTGGGTCGGCTTTGATCAACTGACGAGCGAATACTTGACGTTTTTACTCATAGTTGAATGTTGAATCATTAGTTGTTATTTACTTTGAAGTTAATTCTAAGTCCATATTCATTTTCATCAAGTTCCGATTAAGAGTTTGTAGCTGTGTTGATATCCTTGGCGGATGTAAGTCACCGTGGCTAATGAGTGATTATCAATTATTATCGAACCGGCAGATATAACTCACCTTTGCCCATGTAAAGTTGAGTGTCACGTTTGGGTGTTATTGGAATATTAGAATATGAAACGATCGACGCCGTCTTAGTGTGGTATGACCTTTACCAAAGGTGTTACACTCTAGTTAAATTTTTTATTGATATTGTGATTAGGATTTGCTTCCTACAAGGTCCAGACGGGATGCTACTCCTCATCTGTTTTATTATCTTCTATACATAGAGCGGAATATGGCGTATGTAATATGCAATATTAACTCATTGGAGTCAATGACGAAAACGTTAATACGAAGCAAGTCTACACATTTCTGTTGAGGTAATTATATTCGTGGAAGTATCGAGGTATTATAATTTCCGCTATTGTGCGTATAGTTATGTCATTGACTGCTTATAAACACAAATTTTGACACACATTGTATTAAAAAATTGTTTGTAATAATAATAAAGAGGTAGTAAAAGTTATATTACGCCTGCAAACCCTGAAGAGGTAGGCAGAGGAATGTAGTACACATCCACGTAAGGAATGTATTACACTCTCCCATGTTTCACCAGTTACGTTTACGTCCCACTATGGAATAGGCGGTGAGCCTATTGCTATACACAGAGCGCAAATCTAGTCTTCGAGCCACTACTAGAAAATCTCAGTTAGAAATATCAAGTAGTGCCCGTCCGGGATTAGAACCCAGGATCTCCCGATCGGCAGTCGCGCTCGCACCCAACACGGCCACTGAGGCAGTAAAGGTATTTATTTAAAGCACGTGAAAAGAATTACTCATAGTAGAAAAAAAGGCTACACAAGCAAAACAACCGTTAACTTACCCTTTAAATTCAATAACGCACGGACTGCGAAGGCAAGTCGAGATGCCCAAATTGCTCGACGAGCCCGGAGCGAGGGCCATTGATGTGATGGCGCGACTCCGAGCGTGCATTTCGCTTTATCAGCGCCGCGATCGCCCGCTCGTCGATAATCCGAACACATTTCCCTGTATTCAAATTATACGGCAGGTAACGGCCACGCGTTGACACCGCAAACGCTTCGTGGGTACAAATACACCCGACGATGTAAATTATAACATAAAATAGCCGGAAACTAGACGGTCCATCGTAAAACACACGCGGGCGTTAAGTCGGTATATATTTACAAGTTCAGTATATATTATACAATTGCAGACTACATACAAGACATAGACGTTTGGAAATGAGTTGCTATAGTTCTAAGGCCTAGAATTATTCTCCATAGCGAGGCTTTTTCCGAAGCGGTGGTACATTCATTTTGAATAAATGATATTTGAATTTGAATTTAATCATGTACACAACATCACGTGGTTCTCCGATAGTGTAGGTAAGGAGGAAAGTAAACCCATTTTTCACTAGTTACGTTATAAGTCACATGTAACAAGGTTATCCCTTCACAACGGTCACAAATCGAAATTCCCTGTTGTTGGTGTCAATTTCAAATAAAAAAAAACAATATAAATATTTTCCCCGTTTTTACAGATGTTAACTGATCGTTAGCGATTTGCATAGCGAAATACAGAAATAGCCGTCGATAATGGGATTTGCAGGAGCTTCTGGTGGATCGAACTTTACAGTTCCACTAATTGCTAGTAGACTCAAGCCCAGCTGTGGGACGCTGAATAGCTGCTTCTTTTCCTGCTTCTTTGTCGAGTCGACAACTGATCGTGAGTGAGCAGCCATCGTGGTGAACGGATTAGTCGTAATATCCAGGATGTGCCGGGCAGATGTTCGTACTTAATCAGACATAGCTGCCGCTAGGGGAGACTCCTATAGCTGCAACTAGTCAACAATATAGACGATTATGCGTATCTACACACATTTATTACAAACTACATACGTTCCATGAATGTAGGGACAAAAAGTACCCTCCCTATAAGAACCATTACTGAATGTGTTTCTCGATAAAAATAATACGCGTACGGGTTAAGACAGCCTGATGGACATTTCCATCGCGAACACACTGAGCTGCCACCAATAATTATTTATTTCTGCGTTCTGACTCTTGAATCGGATTTCGGAACGAAAAATGATCCATTTTTTAAACTTGAATTTTATATTTCGTATACATTTTTGACAGTTACTTTGTCACTCTACATATTAATATGATTGAATTTTATTTAATATACAACATTTTGCCCACGGGTTCGTTCGCGTCAAAAAGACGTCTGAATGTATGGGAGGATATCGACACAGAAACTTGTTTTATTAGATTGTTATTAATTATATTGTATATCTAATAATTATCAATATATATATGAATATGTGTATGTATGTGTATTTATTTTTTGTATTTTAATGTATTTTCTATATCCTAAAATATGTTAGACTATAATTTAAAATATTATATTGAACTCTTTTTTTAATTTGAAATTAAAGTAATTAGATATGTACTCCAAATTTTCGTCATCTTTGCATGTCGTTTTCACCTGTAGCTGTTGTGACACTTGTAATAACTTGTGTAATAACTTAGTGTTTAGTAAATTGGTGTAACTTTTAAATAAATCCCCTGGGTTGACTGGTAGGAAATGCCTGTTGGCATTAAGTCCGCCTTTTATTATACATATATTTATAATAATTTTCATCCGTTTATAAATTTTAAATTATCTATAATTATTATTCATTACAAAAAAGAATAAATAAATAAATATAATTATCTATCACATCTACACCTCAATCCCCTTTTCAAGTGTGGAATGTTTAGCCTTTCCGTTAAAATGTCTGTGGCCTGCTATCCCAGTGCTCAGTATCTGACCGCTGAGGAGCACGTCGTGCAGTTGAATCACACCCATTACAAATACTTCCGTAATAAACATGAGTTTTTGTATTATATTTAGATGCAAAATTATCTAGACGTAATATGTAGATGTATTTGAACCCCCGCCTCCGGGGCCCGAAGTATGGTAACCAGTTGTTCTAATTAGTGGAATTAAATATAAATAAGTTAATAATGTAGAAATCTTGTCTTAACAACTTCGGATAGATGCATTGGGAACTAAGTGTACGGCGTTACGATCCATGCATATTGGGGCAGCGTGGCGGAATAGGCTCGATTCCTCTACCGCGAAAGACATTTAGCCAGCGGACGCTAATAGATCGCTTTATCTGTGTAAGTGGATTATCACTTAGTTTTTGTATCTCCAACTCGCCCGAGATCGTTTCAGACGTGCCATTCATACATAAACAAGTTGAATTGTGGATACAATCTATGAAGATATCGGACCTCAATATGCAAAACCACTTTGCACCAGCGGGAGCCGTATTGCGTATGCGTTTTCTCTATAAATAACAAATTTATACCGACAGACGGACGGACGCAAGCCGCCGGTTCGTTTTTTTTTATGTTCCCGCGAGTCCGCCCTATAGCCATCGATAATAAAAACCATTTGGACGATTTACACAGCAGTGTACGAGGGCGACACGACTACGACCTTAAAGTGTCACAATTTATGAGCACTTAAAACAATTCGACCATGATGGAATTTTGAAGACAATAGCTCAAATCCACGTGTATACTAATGGCGATCATTTCAGTCTTAAAGAGTATTTACGTCGTAGCCAGCTTCGAATATGATAGATGGTAACTATCGCTAACAGCAGTCATTATAACCTGGGTAGTTACAATATGTATTAACTATGTCTACTTGTGCACTTCTGACACCAATTTTACATACACCAGTAATCTTTAAAATAAGGATTAACAGTCTTATTTTGTCAGTCCTATTCGCAGTGCTCTTTGTACTATCTCATTCGGTCGGCCCTATTCGTATAATATATTCGTATGTTACAAAATTGTTTATAATTTTTATGCTATCTGCAAGTACTATGGAAATTGTTTTATTGCTATTAAATTAGTATTAGGTATAAATAACTATTCGTAGTGAGGTAGTGAGGTAGTGAGAAGCGTCAGTCGTGATGTTTAAATATCGCTCGCCCTAATGTCACAATCGGTTAAACGCGCGGTGACTTATGGGCGACGGTGGAGCCGCGCGGCGGCGTGCGACGGCAACCTGTGGGGGATTCTTAAAGAAACACTATACACGATTGCCGGAGAAAATCGAGCGCTATAACATTATTGACTTAATTAATAATAAATATAAATAATTATTAAATTTTTTTTTGTATAAAAAGAGACAAATTTGACTGAGTTTTTGGCCGGGATGGTTGCAAGCACGACTGCCGATCGAGGGGTCCTGGATTTCAATTTCGGGTCGGGCACTATTGGATATTTCTACCTTAGATTTTCTGGTAGTGGCTCGGAGCCTGGGTATGTGCCCGGTCTATAACAATACACATCATTCATTCCCTAGTGGCACATAACTGGTGAACGTGGGATTGCACTACACTCTTATGCCTATCTCTTCGGGGATTACAGGCATGACAATACGAGACAAATTTAAATATGTGTGCGTTAGGTTTTTTTAATTAATTCATTTACACAGAAATAACAAAGTAAAATAGACATACTCAGAGTTGTACAAGGGCACTACTAACGCCATATTAAAATATCTTTTTTCCTTTGTCTTTTCTATATCTTTGTTTGATTTTTTATTCTGTGACATCCTGGTAATTGGCCGCGAATCCGTCGGATTTCAAACAAATGAATGGAACTTAGATGGATCACGTATGGCATAGAATAGTTTCTCCACAATTCCTTAATAGTTCTAAACTATTTGCGGAAGAACATTAACGGCCACAAGGTATTTCACTCCTAAGCCGTAAGAAACATAGATCTAAATTGTTTCGTTCTGGAAATTGGGGGATCTAAAAGATAAGAGACGTAAGCTTCGGCTACTTCGGTAAAGGAACACCTGGAACTGGGACAGCTGTGCTCTTCCAGAACACTCCGTGCACATTTCCTGGGCATTCCACATAATGTTTTCCGTAGAATATTGCAAGATTTATATAAATTTCCGTTTATGTTTCATTTAATAAAATTCCTTGCGTGTCCCCATTTAATTCATTTTATATTCATATTTCATGTTACATATTAAGAAAGTGGCAGGTGGCCATAAAATTTTTCGTGTGATAAAACAAATAAATATACAACTTAATCATCAATGGGGAGCAAGCTTCATAGAAGCCTGAAAAAATGCTTGCAATCTAGTAACAATATTATTTAACGACATATACGACCAACCGATCTTAAAACAAGAACAACCATTGGTAACCAGACATCTAATAATTCGTGAATTTTTACAATGTTACATAAAGAAATACACCTTTTTTCATCATTTTTTATCGTCTTACTCTTGGTATACAGGTCTCCTTTCAAAGTAACTGTTAAGCCCACAGTATATAGAAACATACGTGTACATATAATATACGGAACCATTGACAAAACACGGTTCACGCTTGATCTCTTTTTATCAGCGACGCACAAAGTAGCGTCCACTGATTCACCCGATGTTAGTTCCGTGTACTACAAGGGTTTTTTTACATGTGACCGCGTGTTCTGCCGCTTTGGTTCTTTGTTTGTTTTTGGCGTGAGCCCCTCGCGCTGCAACCGATCGTTCCGAGATAAAACTGAACATTCGCCGCGGATTAGTGTGACAGGTTACATAATATTAAGGCACAAATTTAAAATATACGTAAATGGTCTTGAAATTCTCACACTTTTGCGAATACCTTCTGCTATTGTCCAGGTAACTTGATAGAGATGCGGCATTTTGTTGAACGGGGGCTCTATCAATTATTATTTATCGTTTTTGTTATATGAAAGTTGCGAACTCTATCCGATACGCTTATCACTAACGCTCATCGTAAAAGGAGTTTTATAGGTGATTTTTTTTTTTCATGAATAAAAAACATTAGATTTCCCACGCAATGCACTGCAGACTTCATTTCATTGAACGTAACATTACAATGTTACCGAAATTTAATCATTACAGCGTTGTGCGCAGTGGCGGCCTAATTACGTATTACGATACAAAGGGCTTTTAATTCGTTCAATGTGCATACATTAGCGGCTGTGATGTGTAGAGTGACCATGGTATGGTAAGAATTGGGATAGTCTTAGTGCACTGTATCAAATACACACGATGAACTTTATAAATTAGTACTAGCAGATGTTAACCGTTGGTTAATAATCACTGGTACTGTCGGCGTAGCGTCCCGGACTTGTCTCAGATCAAGGAAATGCTGTTCAGTTTGTGAAATGTAATAAATATTTGATAGTGATGGCCTTGTGGCTTAAAATTCAACCTGACACTAGGTGTTCAAATCCTGTTAAAAAAGTTCTAATAAAATTCACTTAAAAAAACATGCGTTTTAGGATGAAACAATGACTGAAAAATGACCTGAAAACCCTAAACATTTAACCCGCGTGAAGCCTGCCGACCTGTATTTGGCCAGACTGGCACACTCAGACCCTTTTCGTTATGAGATGTGATTTATATCTATCATTGGAAATATCGAAGTATTCACGAAGATAAATAAATATTTGTAAACTTGCTCTAACTGGATTACTTCCTAACTTTTTTCTAAATATGTCCGAGATCATAATTTCGACATAATTGAAAAGTATTTGTGGAACATTAAATGCATGTTGCGAAATGACCGCGATCGATACAAATGTGTTGTGACCGCAGTGCAATCGGGTGCCGAGAGACGACCATCGAACTGGCCCGCGTCGTTTTTTGGTTAAGGAGAAGTCACGTCGCGCAAAATGTACTTGAACCGTGTCAATTTTGTCGTTTTAATGATGTGGAGGTTGTATTACCTTTGACTTCTACTGTCATTATTATAGCCTGTGACGTTGTCTTACTATATTATGGGTTCAACAGATAAGTATTAATAAATAACATAGACATAATATGTCAGTGCGTCATGGTCTGTTTGATAAATCATTGTTTGAATAGTATTCAACGATAAGCGAATATGAAGTGGGTGTCTTATTGGACAAAAATATCTTGGTATTAAGACGAAAAGCTCTAAGATTTGGGTGATAATTTAAAAAAAATTCGACGTTTGAGACATTTGAGTGTCTCATCCTTAACGCATTAATTAAAGTCAAAATCACGTCATTTATAACCGTCCGTGTTTCGGCTGTCGGTCGCGAAACTTCAATTTTTCATTAATATCCCAATAATTATTGAACAAAACGAGCGAATGAACGAAAAGGAAGCAATGGCGAATGACCGAACGGATATTAGCGTTGGATATTGGAAAGTCTGTAGCGCGTACATTACAGTACCTAATTAATGACTTGCATATATTCCGGTTTTCGCTGACGGATGAATGTAAGAGCAGAGGTTGGTTATAATTTTTTTGTGTAGCAATAAGCTCGCATTTGACTGCTGTCCCACCTGACGGACAGCAAGATGAAGCTTAGGATGTAGCGTGCTTGCCTACGAAGTGTCTATTCGCTATTGTATTGAATAATTCAAGACAAAACTGTAGGTTAGCAGTGATAGCCTTGTCACCTAGTGATTTGAAATAGACTTCCCGCTCTAGGAGCCCCGGTTCAAATCTTAGCGCGCACCTGTTTACAAAATTCGCGTTTAAGGTTAAATATCACTTGCTTTAACGGTAAGGGAAAACATCGTGAGGAAACCTGCACACCTTAGAATTCTCTAAAAAATTGTTTTCTCTAAGGCGCGCAAAAGCTGCCAACGCGCACTGGGCGAACGTGACAGACTATGCTTTTAACATCTCATTCTGAGAAGAGCCCCGTTTTCCAACAGCGGAACAATATAAGTGTTGTTACGTCGAACATATTGAGCCTGTTGAAGTTCTGGCGTCGTTCGTCGCAGATATCCATGAGCTGTAATTCTCCCTTGCAACTGCTGGTGCTTTTTTGTTACTTTCTTCAAATAATTAGTCTATTTCCAGTCACCTGAAGACAGCCTGATGCGTTGCTGCCGCGGAGTGAATGAGGTTGAAACTTGTCAAGGACTGTCATTACCCAGGGACAGATGTAATGACACCGCACTCATCCAAAAGAAAGAAGTAAGAAGAGATAAATACTCTTTTGGTCATACGTGGAAACTGTGGAAGGAGAATCTCTAAACCTTTGAAAATCAACTCTCTTTTTTCTGATTATTTGAAAAAAAACACATGCGGACTTTAAAGTTAATCAATGACTTCCTTTATTTACTCTGTGATTAAAAATACAACCTTATAGTATGACGCATTGTCGACATAAAGCTACCTGTGGAGATAAGCAACGCAAGTTAATTTTCGGTCTTCATTGCTGGACCGGTAAAAGTAAATTTTCATCAAGCTTTTCGAGCTCAACTCAAGTGATTCTACGAACATGTTATACCACAAAATATTTTAAGTCATCTCTTTAGTAGTCAGTGGTGTGGCAACATCTTGGAACAAACCAAGAGATAAATTTTATTCCAGTAACAGGGCATTCAAATAGTTCATTAGAAATAACCCAATATTATACTCTGTAACACACAAAAATTAATAACATTCACTCCTAGCGATTATTCAGGAGCAATATTGACATTTATCGCTCCAGTGGCTCACCGTTTAAGATGCATTAACGCCGCAGAGACGTATGGGGTCTTTTCAGATTCATTACCTACATTAAAATATCTGCAGACATCTTGCAGATGAATTTTTTTCCGTCCCCAGTCAACTTGCTCGCCTCCACACTTTGTCGCGTGAAAACGGGTATATTTTTATTTTGAAAAACTCGCCAAAATTATATGCAAAGAACTATATATCGGCGTCCAAAAATTCGCGAGTTTTGTTCTTAAAGGCTCCAGAGGCACGCACTTAGGGACCAAGGCCTCGCTCTGAAGGCTTCTTGTTATATAAAAAACCTCGGAAAAATCCCGTCCCCCGTTACAGCACGTCATAATTCTGACAGGGAGCTGCGACGAAGGGCATTGCTTTGGAGAAGGCATTTGTTCTCACGCATTTGGTGTTGGCTGAACTTGCTCTGTGGAAGCTACGAGCATCCGCCAAGCCGTATGAAGCTAAGTCAGCACAAAAACAATAAATCAATCCTGTTTCATAAGCATATCTCGTAACATTCAAAATGTTGATCAAAATATTACTTATTGAACGAAAGTATCTTTGGGTACTTTCACAATTAAATAACGTAACTTCACGCCTGCAATCCCCGAGGAGATAGGCAGAGGAGTGTATTACACTTCCACGCTCCATAAGTTACTTTTACGTCCCATTATGGAATAGGTGGTGAGTCTATTGCCATACATCGGGCACATTAATAAATAACAGTCTTTACTGTTATTACTGTCGTTTGATTACATGAATAGGTATTTTATTAAACAAATAACGTGTACTGCCTCGTTGGTCGTGTTGGTTGCAAGTGCGACTGCCGATCGGGAGGTCCTGGGTTCGATTCCCGGGTCGGG
>DWDU01004509.1:0-10702 GCA_018245575.1 Jemadia suekentonmiller | reverse complement strand
TAGTGGGACGTAAACGTAACTGGTGAAACGTGGGGATGTTCTACATTCCGCTGCGTACCTCTCCGGGGATTACAGGCGTGATGTTACGTTTATCATCTTCTAGATGAATCGAGGTGCCCCTAAGAGTACGAAGCTGATGGAAATTTGTGGAATGTTCCGCATCTGTATTTGCGATCTGTAATATGTACAGAAGAACATCATAGGGTTTTGTCCGGCGAGAGTTCGACGTTTCTTGTTATCCCCTCAGCAATATAGGATCATCCCATCACCCACTGAAGAAGGTGGTCACCCTCCAAAACATGATTATTTCAAGTGATGTGAAGTAATGTAAGTGGAATCATGTTTCTGAATTTAATTTCAGTTTTCTGATGGCTATCGGTTCGCTACTTGTACGACATGAAAAGCAATCCGTCGCACTGTACAGTTGTCACATTGTCATATCTGTTCTTTGCTGTAGTCTACGGATGACACACTGGAACATCTATGTCATGATATGTTCTATGGCAGCTATAGGCACACGCACAGACAAGTACACAAACCACGATTATTATAAAAAAAATGTAATTTCACACCTGTAATTCTCGAAGAGGTAAGCAGAGTAGTGTAGTTCACTCCCAAGTTTACACCCCACTATGAAATAGGTGGTGGAACTATTGTCCTACACCGAGCACATATTTACACTCGCTACCAAATAGTACACCAATAGTGCTCGATTATTATAAAAAAACATAATAAATAAACGACATAGTGTTTTATATGATCTTTTTATTATCATTATCTTAATATAATATCCGTTGTTTGATGTGCTTCATATTTTTGTTGTGTAGATATTTCAACCCATGTCCGGTGATAGAGGTGCCTGGGCGTACCTTCCCGGTGGTTGTCTTGAACCTGGACGACATTAAGAGTAAATTCAATCTGAACTTGCCGCACACCACGGAGAACTGCAGGATAGAAGATGGAACACCGCAGGTTAATTGTCAAGAGGTATGTAGGCTTGGTGGTTTAAAAGTTTCCCTCCAACACCAAGGATTCGAAATCCTAGCTAGCATCTCTGATGTCAAAAGGCATTTTGGCGTTTACATGTTGCTCTAACTATATAACTTAAAGGAACATAAATGTAACATCACGGCTGTAATTCACAAAGAGGTAGTCAGAAGAGTGTAGTACACACCCACGTTTCACCAGTTATGTTTATGTCCGACTTTGGAGTAGGTGGTGAGCCTATTGCCATGCACCGGGCACACTTGCTTTACTAATTGATGTATGCATATAAACAGCTTACAATTATTCTGGCACCTCATATATTTCCTTTTTACTTTATCCTAGTTTTTGTTTTGTCCGTCCATTCTATCTGTATAGTGGAACCAAAAAAGGTTGATGATAGTGAAGATGAATGTATTATTAAATTAGTACATTTAATAATTACCCTTCGGGGAGGCCCGTTTCCACAGTGGATTCCAATTTGTACCAATCACATGATATACTTGGTATTTTTTTTTAATTAAGTGTCCTTGGCCCTAAATTATTGATGTAAAAGGTGGGCAATTTTCAATATCATGGCTTCCATTTTTTACAATAGTTCCGTTAACTGATGGGTGTGTATGACAAATTCAATGGATGTAGAAGAGGCGAAAATCTATCAAAACCTTAACGGGTGGAAATCTTCAGTCTCTACCTACCACTACTGGGAAATAGGCGTGAAAATGTGTATGTC
Source organism: Jemadia suekentonmiller (assembly GCA_018245575.1). Taxonomy (NCBI): domain Eukaryota; kingdom Metazoa; phylum Arthropoda; class Insecta; order Lepidoptera; family Hesperiidae; genus Jemadia; species Jemadia suekentonmiller. Next base: position 8,985 of record DWDU01004509.1, on the reverse strand, counting down.
TGTACGTATGTATGTATGTTGTTTGCAACTAGGTGGCGGAAGTGATAAAAGCAGTGGATAAAACAGAAAACGACGGAGCGATACTAGTGTTCCTGCCGGGCTGGGCCGAAATCAAGCAAACTAAAATGCTTTTGGACCAGCACTTTGGTGAAAATAAGTTCCATATGGTACTGCCGGTGCATTCCAGGTGTGTGTGGCATTCTTATATAAGAGGAACTTTAATATAAAATAGTATGTGTTATTTTTAGTCATGTATATTATATATGTGATAAAATAACAACAAAGCTTCCATTTTTAGTGCACTGCATGAGCAAGAATTTATTTTTAATGTGTCTAATATATGTATTATAAAGCTCAACATCATTCGATGAAATATTCTGGAATTAGCATATCGATTGTCATTCAATGTGTTACGATTTTACGTTAGAAGTCTTTTTTATTTGTAACTCCCTTTCACTTTTCTATCATTAGATCGTACATTTCAGACTTTCAACCAGCGACCAAACCAAGATGTTCTCTAAACCGACGCCGGGCGTGAGGAAGGTAGTGCTGGCCACCAACGTAGCCGAGACGTCGATCACCATACCCGACGTGGTGTACGTCATAGACAGCGGCGCTCACAAGGAAAATACACTTAAAGAAGGCACCGGTAAGATTCAAATTCGTATAGCTACCGCTATTCGCTATCGTTTATCACCGACCCGTTTATTAGTCTACTAGACACGAGTGTCCATTGATACTGAGATGGGTAAGGGTCAGTCTGACTAGATTTGCGCCATTATTTAAATCGAATAGTACATTGGACAGATAAGGTATTGTAAGAGGCGGATAAACCTGGGCCTAGGTTCTAGGATTGTTTATACTAAGGTAGACTATACTACACCCGATGTTGCGTCTATTTTTTAATTGAATAAGTTGTAAAAACATAACGCAGTGCTCACTAATATTGTACAGGCAGTTTAACTATTCGGTTTAACTACCCACACTTAATGGAATAACGGCACAATATTCTTAGTCAACGTATGACACCACAGTCGCCTAGCTGGCAACACTACAGGCTATAGTCATCGACAAGGTGTTGCTAACATTACCAATGTTCTAAGGAAATTCTAGAATTTTCTTATGTTAGATCACATTTTAGCTCTTGTGAAAAATATTTTAACGCACTCATCATAAATGTCGTATTTATCTAAGAAGCTAGTATACAGTGCTTAAATTAATTCTTATTTTTAGATTTATCAAGGTATCTGTGACTGACCTTACAATAGATGGAAGTGTATTCTGTTCCGGACTGCTTACAGATGTCTGTGTGCTCATGTGCGGAGTGTAAGGCATGCGTGGCCATGTTGCAGGCAGCGCGCGGCTGGCCGCGGCGTGGGTGTCGCGGGCAGCCGCGCGGCAGCGCGCGGGCCGCGCGGGCCGCCTGCAGCCCGGTCGCTATACAATTATACATAGACATACTATATTATACAAACATATACATGTGCCCGGTGCATGGCATTACACTCACCATCTATTCCATACTGGGACGTAAATTTAACTGGTGAAACGTGGGAATGTTCTACACTCCTCTGCCTACCTGTTCGGGGATTACAGGCGTGATGTTACGTACATATACACCGCCTACGTCTTACACGTGACGCGCGTATGTCACGTCGGTCTTAACTTGTGTCGTCGATTTGCATACATGTCACGCCACGTCCCTTGCGGGGTAGGCAGAGATCACGGAGTTCCAAATATCTCTATTCTTGCACACCTGTCGTGCCTCTTCCACATTTATCACTTTTATTTTAATTAACTTAAATTAACCAATACCTCTTGAAGTGTAAGTAAATAGATAAATAAACATTTGGTTGTTCTTTGATACTTTAACTAAAATTAAAAGAATTCCAATGCTTCAGTACGGTACTGAGGTACTTTATATGAATTATACATAATTCGATTATTTCATTATTATAATCAAATTATACATATATATAAGCAACCAACAGTAAAGACTTTTTGTAAAATAGGAAGTGTTTTACCAATTCAAAAATAAAACTATCAGAAATGAAATATTTTCTTCAATACACAACAATGTTATAAAATAATTTTTTTCAGGAATCTGTTACAGAATGTACACGCAGGATAAGGAAAATCAGTTCGTGCCTCACACAACACCTGAAATTTTAAGGTACGTTTAAGTTTTGCTTTAATTCAGACACATCGTTTCGGCTGGTCCCTCACGGGGTAAACAGAGAGCACTGATATATACCTATCCTTACAGATCTAACGAGCTTCGTCAATATTCATCAGTCTTTTCAAACCCACACGCCCATCTCGCGTCCTATAAAAAATATTCAAGGGATCGAACATTCCAGTTGTTTCCAGTTGTCCTTTCTGGAAACCTACGTACTGGATATTTAGAGATTAGGACGCAATAAATCACTTTACCGAACTAGAAGACAGAAGACTTACTAACCGTAGTCACTTTAGATTTCGCTTCATAATGAACAAGTTATGTCTGTTTAACTTATGTAACAAATGTTTGTAACTTTTATCAGAGAATTAGTTGATCGACTTGGACGTCAACATGTAACAAAAACACAGAAAGACGGACGAATAGACAAGAACGGACAGACACAGGCAGACAGAAAGACACACAAATAGACGGACAGACACAGGCAGACAGACGCACAGACGGACAGTCACACAGACAAACAGACACAGGCAGACAAACAGACACAGGCAGACAAACAGACACAGACGGGCATACACAGGCAGACAGACAGACACAGGCAGACAGACAAACAGACAGACGGGATTCCTTCAGCGTCTATAATACTACCGTGAAGTATCGTGACTTATCGTTAAAACGCCAAGTGTTATTAGAGTAATAATTCATACATTATCCTTGTTTTTAGTGGTCACTATAAGTGGTCATTATTGAGTTGTTAAATGTTAACAAGTTGCGATTAATTAATGCAGTGACCTTTATGTCAAAGTCGTCAGAGCATTCTCGTGCTAGCGAATAGCAAGTGATAATAACAATAATTCACTGCGTACCGCCTTTTTCCCACTGCTGGATATTAGCTTTCATGAACTCTTAGAGAGATGTATTGCGCGTACCGTCCAACTGGGCATGTGTAAATTGGCTGAATTCACAGCTCTTCCACAACATTATGGAGCACTCTCCATCACAATGTTTTCCATCAATGTTTAGTCATGGAAATAATAAATTATTGTTTCCTTAAACACTATGGCAATAATAATAGAAAAGATAATGAATAGAACAAGAAATAGAATAATAAAAATAATATCCTTATGTATTTCCTTAATAAAATACAGACAATGAATAACGCGCTTGATACAATAACAAAACAATCAAAAAAACACATCAAGGATAAAAATAATAATCTTAACATATTCGTTATATATTACATACAAAATAAATTAACAAGTACAGTTTTCACACACATTGAGCTCGGGCCGTGTGCGCCACAGCTTGTGTTTACGAACGGAAGTAAACCGTAGTTAAAATGCAGTCGGGGCTGTGAAGTCGGGAGATGGCACCATATGAGCTGCTGCATACTGCCAGATGAGAGACCCGTTCATCAGCATGTATGACGACAGTGGTGAATGCAGAAGAATTGTACAGAACAATTGAACATTTGTACAGAAGAGATGTTGGATACGATGCTCCTTGTTATAATGATACCTTTTTATTTTTCCAATGTAGTAACTCTTTTCATCGCATCGTGCAATTTATAGGATACCATTGGAACAGACGGTGTTGAATTGTAAGACTTACGCGCCGCACGACAAGATCGAGCACTTCCTGTCGCAGCTGCCGGAGCCGCCCACCAAGAGCGCCATAGACTTTGCCATTAAGGATTTAATGGATATAGGTGAGATATTTTCATGAAATTAAGTAGGTACCATTATGTGTTTATTCATATTTCCATGTAACTTTTCGATTGCTGAGCGGGAGATACATATATATGTCTTCTTCGGACACAACAGGTGCGATGTTCATTCTTTTTGTATTTCGTAGATTAAATGATGTACCGGTTTAACACGCGCCGATGAATATAAATATAACATCACGCCCGTAATCCCCGAAGACGTGGGCGTGTAGTCCACTCCCACGCATTAGTGTGTTCCTACTATGTAGGTTAAAATAAAAATCTTGGCTTGTTAAATTATTTGTTAAAAAAAAAATATTGGAATCAAAGTTGAGTTTATCTGCAATCGTCCCGTATTGGCAGGAGCACTAACTGGCGAGGAGCGGCTGAGCCGGCTGGGCGCGCTGCTGGGCGCCGCGCCGCTGCCGCCGCGGCCGGCGCTGTGCCTGCTGCGCGCCGCCGCGCTGGGCGCCGCGCCGCGCGCCGCCGCCGCCCTCGCGCACTGCGCCGGCGCCGTCGAGGTGTTCGCCGACGCCGCCGACCGCCGCGCCGGTCGGTGGCCTCCCGCGCGCTGCTCGCGATCCAACCACACGTGACGGTGCTAAACGCGCTTCGCTTCGCCCGACAGAAATCCGTGAAATGAAACGCAAATACTGCCCGCATTCGGACCACGCGGCGCTGCAGCGGATACAGGGGGAGTTCGAGGAGACGGCGGCGCGGCAGGGCGCGCGCGCCGCCCGCGGCTGGTGCGCGCGCCGCGGGCTGCGCCCGGAGCGCCTCGCCTACGTCAGATGTTACTATCTCTTGGATTCACTTTCCCTTGCTTTCTCTCACCCTCTTTCTCTTTTTTCTTCTTATCTTTCTGCACACGTACATTCTTGACAGAATGGCCATGACATTCCCTTGTTATCTCTCTCTTCCCCTTCCTCTTTCTCTCTTTCTTCCTCTCTTTTCCTTCTACTCTTTTCCGTTGTTCTCCTCCTGCAGAACTACATTCTTAACAGAATAATCATAGCATTATAATAATAATGACTATACAGTATGTAAAAATATGTTTAACTGATTTACTGCCTCTAACTACGTAGCACCCTTTTGCAACATGTTTTTAACACGATTCTATAAAATTCAGCAAAGAATGAAATAAAGAAGTAAATAAACCATTTACACTATATTTTCAGCGCTCTCCAACCTTTATCTGGAACAGCTTTTCAAATCGGACTATCTAGAACCGAGCCTGGATGTGAACGAGTTTAACAGATTCTCGGACATAGACCAGTTGACGACCCTCGCCCTCCTCTCGGGCACCAACTCCTTGCTGATGACGAGGAAGTGTATCAAGACTAAGGGAAAGCTGAAGACGGTCGTTGAATTGATTACTAGGTTTGTTAGTGCATACTATTTTAATGATTAGTAGTAGGAGTTTCATTGATAATATTCCCAAAACAGTGATATTTTCATGTAATACGATTTTTCATATAAATCGCTCTGTGTTCAATTCTTATCTTAATCGGGTATGAAGAGATAAGAAAATTTGAAGTTGGCAGAAAAGGCCTAGTGTCAGATAATTCGATGTGAACAGACCTGATTTGTTTATTGTACTTATATAATAATGGTAATAAAGTAACGTCGTCGGCAGCAAGGGCGAGAGGGCGCACATCGCCGCCGACAGCGTGCTCGCCGGCGTGACCAAGCAGCGCGCCGCCGCGCAGCTGCTCGTGTACGTGGGCGCGCGCCACTCGGCCGAGCGCCGCGCGCTGCTCGTGCGCAGCGCCGCGCGCGCGCCGCCGCACGCCGCGCTGCTGGCCGCGCGCCCCGCCCCGCGCCCCGCCCCGCGCCCCGCCCCGCGCCCCGCCCCCAGCCACTGCGCGGCCACGGGGACCCCTCTCGATGTAGCTTACATTGTCTGCTTTATAACTTACACATCACTTAGGACATTCCACAATCCCCCCCCCCCTCCTCCGCATCTCCAAACCACCTATTTTGATCATTGTTTGGAAACTGAATTGATGAGTATTAAATGGTCTTTAACTGCATGGTGTCCATGGCATCCACATTCATGAGTGTAATACGATAATTATGAATATAACACGATATTTCGAAAGGATATTAACATTAGATTTACTGAGCTAATTTGACTCATTTCAATTATATAAGAAATACATGTAAGAGCCTTTTCAATACATTTTCTACATAAAAACTCTGTTTTTAAATACAATTTCCACAAAGATTTTGATTGCAATTAGCACAATGTTTCTCACATCTATTTCTCTTGCATTTTAAATTAGTCAAATAGGCTCAGTCCGTAAATTCAGATTTAATACACTAACTCTTGTCTAATGCGTTACTATAAGATTCTTGAAATTTCTAGGAAATTGTAGAACAGCATAAATTTTTAGATACAGTCATTCCTTGTCCATTATGAATAAGATTTACAGCCGCATAAAATAAATCTCAAAGCGACAAGGAAAGAACGAATAATAGAAACTATTGTTTCAACAAATCATTCGTATAGAATTACATCAATAACAATTCCTCATATTCTGGATGGAATAACCACAACAATAACGATAATGTTTTTGCATTCAACAGGAGGAAACAGATGGAGCCACTGTCACACTGCATCTACCTTCGCACAAACTTGAAATTGAAATGCCTGCCAGGTCTGTTGATACTTATCACCTTAGTCAATAAATTTAAGTATGTGGAGCGGTGTACACACCTATTTTGTTTGTTTATATGGATACCTGTATAGTATATTGTAATCATTTTTTAAAGTCATATGCTTATGCTGAATACATATTCTGTTCAATAATTATATCGGGCCAACTCACATTAAAAGTTCAATAGATTACCTTCCACATGCTTAATTAAAGCTGCCTTGGCCCGACCTACACTTGGTCAGCGTGGCAGACTATGGCTCTTACTTTTCTCCAGAGAGGAGACCCATGTCCAACTGTGGAACAATAAAAATATCGATGTCTGCGATTATGATACAGGCTTGTCGGAGTATCTCTGATATTGTTATGTCCAATTCTATGTATAAAATCGCCACAATTAATTTACCTTCTCCGCTCCCAAATTAGTACCTAGCGTGATGATATATAGGTACATATGTGTGTATCTGTGAAATTACATTGTTGGTCGTCTTATATCTAGTATCGTATGAGGCTGCCACCATTCAGTCGCTCTTCACTGCAAACAAACCATGTAGATATTAGTATTTCTTAAAAACTTTTTTTTCATTCCGTACACGGTACAGATTAGAAAAAGATTTAATAAGCTTTAGCTTGACATTTATAAGTAATAATGGCGTCGTTCTAACGTCAAAGTAACGTCAGTTTTACCCGCCATCACTGACAGACATACGGAAGCTTTTTATGTCGCTTTTGTTTTCAGGCAAGCTGATATCATGCTGAAGGCGAGGGAAATGCTGTGGGAAACATTTCAGTATTACATAGATAGGGATTTGCAGAACTTGAGCTACGATAATCATACCACGGTATCTAGGTTCAAGGTTCGGTTGGTGAAGGCTATAGGTAGGATACTGGTCGAGGCCGATATGGAATCAGTTGAGAATAAACGTGAAAATATTACATAGATATAAAAAATGTTTGATTGTTTTATTACATTTCTGATCCTTTTTTGAATAAAAATGAGTTTGTGTCAACTTTTTTAAATCTAGGGAACAGGCAGGCGGCACATTCGATGGTAAGTGTTCATGAACATTCGGAATATCCAAGGAGTGGCCAATGCGTTGCTGGTTTGGAAAAAGAGCTCTCTTAGAAAAGAAGTTTACGTCATAATGCTCCGGCGAAATGTTTATTGACCTAAATCGAGTCACCGCCTTTGTTGTACGTATACCTTGATAATATTAAAGCTTACGTGACACTAGGCACAAAGCTGTGCAGCTTCTGGGAAATTTCAAGATAAAAAGCCAATAATACTACATGACCTATGCATGGAACCCAGTAGCTCTTGTACTGTTGAGGAACACTACATTTATTAATAATTGATTTATTTTCGTGTAAGTAGAGTAGTAATTGAACAGGCAGCAGACAACCATGGCCAATGTTGCCATTGATACCTATAACCAATCTTATACAGAATGGTTAATGTCAGTAACTTTATTTGGTTATTAACAGTACAAAATACAGCAAGTCAATGAACGAAAATGCCTTCAATTATTATTGTAATCGTTGATTATTAAACACTTGAAACATTCTACGTTCTTTTATTCCTTTAATACGAACGCATCATAATACAGTTCCACATAAGTACTTCACAGAAACTCATTAAAATATACGTTTATAAAAAGTAGATTTGCATGCGTGATGTTTATGAATCAACATTGCGCGAGCTCGAGCACTTGACGTCTGAGTGCGATATAATGTATACATGAAGTACATACGAGGATTAAGTACAGTCATTTATAATTTGAATTCACTTATGTTATTGCTAACAATATCTTATAGCCGTATTAAGTCTAATAGTACTTAGTATTTTTTTTTCACTATAGAAACGCGTGTGACGTCATCACCAAGGTGTCATGTCAATACACGGATTGTCAGTACATTTTTTCCTGTTAACTAAACTCTTGCCTCAACGGCGACACTAGATTTTCTTGGAATAAAAATACGAAATTATTGTCTGATTGCGATGTTAATATGTTAGTAGAAATATTAAATGTTGAGGTCACGTTCGAATCAGTTGTAAGTTTTCTTCCCTCACTGCGTTGTGTTCCAATCCAATACGCACACAGTCAGCCCTCCCTGTGTAAGGTCCTCGCCTTATTCTCACGATTGTTATAAAAAGTTAAAGTATTTCCAACTTGTGTATTGGACAAGTTGACAAATGCAAATAATGTTAATATTCAGAAAGGTGCTTTGAATAATATCTTTGACATTGGCAGTGCATGAAAAAGGCTAGACTTAATTTACTAAAGTTGCAGTTGTAGTATAGGAGATATACATTCATGTATGAAGAGAGTGATGAATGTATAGGAAGCGCGGTAGGTCTGCAAGGTTAATAAATATCTTGGGACATTTCCACACACGGCCATCTGATCCCAAACTAAGCGTCAAGAGAGCTTGTGTTATGGTAA